>JZKD02S1672977.1:656737-668399 GCA_000966675.3 Picea glauca | reverse complement strand
CGACATAAATAAAATAACATTACTAATCTAAATCACAACTAATGGCCTAAATACGACATAAATAAAATAACATTACTAATCTAATATGCCCCAATTAAGTGGTAAGGAGCCAATATTAGGGCTTAACAACGCAACTGTTTGAGGGACGGTCTAACCCTAAAGTGAATATTGAGAATTGCTTAAAGAAGTGGATAATTGTGGAATTACCTCCTCACCTATGGGTTCAAGTATTTATCCATTCATTGGGTCCAATCCAAAAAGATTGGTATATAAATGAGGAGACCAGAACACAAAAAAACTATTGGAAGACCTTACAAGACCAATTTTGCAAGGACTTCTCCTTTACAAGTAGGTATTCGGACTCAACACAGTCCTTCAAAGAATTAGGGAAATGATTTTTGCTTAAATTTTCAAAAAGAGATCAAGTCCAGTAGTATGTGTCGACCATGTTAATTTGCTTCAGTATAGTTTGGGTCTTGAAACTGATAAGATACATGTACCTTACTGTAAAGTTGAGGAAACCCTGGAAAAACCTAATGAATTAGAGGAGCGAAGAAACTTAACCATTAAAGAAATGTAAGGTGACAAAGAGATTCATGACACTATACCTAGTCACACATGTAGCTCCTATAATAATCCACTAAAGTTGAAAAAAGTTAATATAGGGAGTACAGAGTATCCTACGATAGATTATATAGGAGATTACTGGGATGAGAAAACTATGAATGAAGTTCACATCCTGTTGCAGGAGTATGAAAGGTATAAAAGGAGCCATGGAATAAATGAAAATCGAGTTGAAGACCGACTCAAGACCTGTGAAGCACAAACCATACCGACTTAATCCTAGAATAAAAGAGAAGTTCAAGAAGGAAGTGGACAAAATGCTTGCGGAATAACTTATTTTCCCAATCAAAGAAGCGGAATGGATTAACCCCATAGTTATCCAGAGTAAGAAATATACAAAGGACATTCGGGTCTGTGTGGACTAGAGAAGTCCAAATTCTGCATGTGTGCATGATACGTTTCCAATACCTTTCAGTGACGAAGTTTTATATCAAGTTGTGGGAAAATAATCTTATCTATTTACAAACAGATTTTTAGGATATCACCAGTTCAAAATCGCAGAGGAAGACACGAAGAAGACCACAATCATAATTGAATTGGGATCATTCACATACAACATAATTCCCTTTGGGTTAAATAATTCCCCTGCAGTTTTCTCTTGAATTGTGATAGAAACATTTCGAGAGTTCATCCACAAGGTTGTAGAAGTCTATATGGATGATTGAACATTATACATCCCGTTAAAAGACCATGTAGGGCTACTCCGGTTAATGTTTGATCGAAGTCTTGAATTGCAGATATCTCTGAATCTAAGGAAGTGAATTTTCTCTATACCACATGGCAATCTATTAGGCCATATTGTATGCAGAGAAGGAGTCATGGTAGACCCAACTAAAGTTGTGGTCATTCTGAACATGTTTCCACCTACAAGTGATAAATGGTTTCACTCTACCTTGGGACATACAAGATATTACCGTAGGTTCATAAAAAAATATGCAACTATCACCACACCTATAGAGAAATTGTTGAAGAAGTCTAAACTATTTCGGTGGACACCATAGTGTGACAAAGAATTTGACATTCTCAAAGAAAAACTAAGTACTGTACCTATCTTGATATTTTCCAATTGGGAAATTGAATTCCATGTACATGTGGATGCATTAGGCATTTCCCTTGTTGCCATTTTAGTGCAACCAGGGGAAGGAAATATGGACCACCCTATCTACTTTTCCAGCAGAAAAATTTCGCAAGCCAAACACAAGTACATAAATACCTAAAGCGAAGGTCTAGCTATGAACGCATTACAAAAGTTTAGACACTACTTTTTAGGCTCTCATTTTAAGTTTTTTACTTACCATTATGCATTGAAGTACCTAGTTAATAAGCCAATACTTGAAGGAAGGATTTGCAGGTGGCTATTTCTCTTTCAGGAGTTTTCATTTGAAGTAATTGTCAAACCAAAAAGATGCAATGTAGGTCCAGATCACCTGTCCAGGTTGGAATCAAGAGAAAGTTGTGGAGTAGTGGATGATCAGCTCCTAGATGTGGATTTGTTTCGAATTGAGGACATCCCAAAGTATCTTAAAGACATTGTTGTCTTCCTCAGTATAGGGACCTACCCAAAAACTTACTCGACAACCCAAAAGTGACACATGGTGGTTCATTATTATAGCAAGATTTGCCTCAACCTATGCAATATTGCACATAAGGCATTTTTCAATTTCCCTATGCAGATTTATCATCCCTATTTGTAAATCCCAGAGCTAAAAATACATTTTTCCACATGTACGCACATTGCCTACTATGCAACAAGCGTATACGTAGGCTGCACCACTACAACCCGCGTACATTGGGATTTGTGCCCCAAAATGAAAATGAGTGTCAAGTTTCCATGTAACGATAGGAGATCTATGATCCTTGGCCTTCCATATACTAGAAACGTTCCAACTCGGTCCTTCAGTTCCATTTGAAGGCTATAAATGGGCCAATTTCGAGCTATGGAAAAGAGGAGAAATAATTCAACGTTGAGATCAAAGTTACTCTGGAGAAATTATTTACTTCATATTGAGTCTGCATCCCTTTGTCCTTTAAGTCTGAACATAGTATTCAACCCCCAATCTCTTCCCTTATTTGATTGAGAACTTCATTTTATATGTTCTTTGAGCTTGCCTTTGGTGGAGGGTTGAAGTGGTGGAGGCCCAAATGGAAGGAACTTAGTTTCTCAATTCTAAACCGTGCCAACACGGAAGTCTGTAACATTTTCACTTCTACTGATCATATATTAATAGAAATACTCTTTTCCTGTCCAATTGATATCTTGCAAATATTTTAATTATTATTCCATGGGTGTATTTGTCATGTTTATTAATGGATTATGTTGCTGAATGTGATAACATAATTTATTATCACCATATGCTTGCTTTGTTTGGTTGTTGAGGACTAGTTGCAAGTATATTGATTTGGGTCAAGTGCTCAACGGTGGACTTCATAGAACGTATGAACAAGGTAGGTCTGTTATCTTGTCTTGATAGCATATTTTTTTACATAGGATACTTGAGAATAGAGTTGATTTCTGCAGTCATTTCCATCTTTTGTGGTTTGTCCTAGCCATAGAGAGATTTTCCTCGTAACAAAATTGGTGACCGTACTGGGGAGTGGATCTTCTTTCTTATGGTTTGGATTACTTTTCTCCTTATCTTTCTCTCATTCCTATTGCATTTCTTGTCGTATCATTTCTTGACAGCCTCTGTTTACTCTGGGTTTGTGTTTTTCAGCCTTCTCCCTTTCTTGTCTTTATTTTTGAAACATATATGCGATTTTTGTCTTGACAGTCGTGTATATACGTGGGCTATCCCTCTGCAAGCTGCATACATACACTTTGTTTCCTTGAAAGATCACGTAGACTATCCTTCTTTGTTGTTTTTCTGGGTTTGGTGGTTGTTGGGTGGGATTTGATGTGTGTTGAGTCTTCATGGGTCTGTGTAGTGACTGTTAAGTGCTTGTGGGATGACAGGAAACCTGTCTAGGGTTGAATTTTTGGGAGGAGTCTTTCTCATCACCTTTTCATTTTGATTGTCCTTGTACATTGGGTTGGGTGTTTTTATCCTTGGTATTCTCCTTGAGTTATATCTTTCTATACACAATAGAGTTTTATATATCAAGTTGTTGTTCAATCCATGCATTTTCATTTTTCTTATATTGAAAATACAACAATATTAGGTATTTTTCATTGCTTGGCATTTTTATTTTATTTTTGAGTCTTTGTCATTAGCTTAGTGCATGTAAAGAAAGATTGCATTTTTACTTCAGAACTGCAGAGTTGAAATTGAAAATTGCATTTGTTTTAAGAAGCATATCATTCATTGAAAATTGAAGTTAGGACTTTGCATTCTATTCATATTTACTTTTCTTGTTGAGTCATGACATCGTGATTTTCTCTACCATACATTTTCGAGTAAGCACGACCACTAAAATTAATGCTATAATTTAAAATTGATTAGTCACAATTTTATTTTCTAGGGTGCACAAACTAGCGTAGGATTTAGTGCCTTGGGATAGGATTTTGTGAGTAAACTTCTCCAAGGCAATTAAATCAACATATGTGTTTGAAAAAGGGAGTGGAGAAATCCATTGTATAATTGGTAATATCAGGAGGCTCTGCTCACACTGGATTTAATCACGAGGTCACCTGAGTTTGGTCTAAGGGATATCCCCCCGATACCTTCTTAGCATCAGAGATATTTTTGGGGATCTTTCTAGTGCCTTTACATCCGTGAGAGGCGATACTTTCAAGGTTTCAGGCTTTGCTACCTTGCCCATACAGTGGAACTGACTTACGACTGCTCACCTATGCATCGATTATAGATTGGTTTCTTAGTTGCTTGACTTAGGTGCCACATAGGTTACTTGCAGGGGTTATTCTGCAGGTACCCTGGGTCAAATAAGGGTCGGACAACACACAAATTTTATGGAGGATTACCTCTCTGGGGGGATCTGAACGACTGTTTGTTAAGCCCACTAGGCCCTTATAACTGACTATATTACCTTTGATCTTTAGCAGGGAGTCTTAGGCCCCTCTTGGGCAAGACATACCTTATTTAGGGAGGGAGGCTAGTTTTCAGCCACTTTACCTCATTTGTGTGCATATTAGCTGTTTGATTTTTGGTGTACTCTTTGATTACTAGTTGGCCTTAGGAGTTTTACCGATATTTCATTATCATGGATAGCGGATTTCCTTTGGATCCCTCATTTACTACTACCCCCCGGTGATGTTCACTCATTTCATGGGGGAAAATTCATCTGGTTTTCATAATGGTATGCAGAACTATGACACTCAGTCCATGCCTGGGGTCTCTAATCATTTTCCTTTTGATATGTCTTCACCTTTTCAATCCTCTCCCTGGCCCACTTATATGAATCCTAGCATTGGATCTGGGGGCACCATGGCCCCACTGGATACATCTTCATTTAATATGAGTCATGCCCCTCAACCAACTCTCATTGTGGGAGGTTGGAACCTCCCCTCTTACGGATCCAATCCTAGCTATGGTCTTTCAGGATTCAATACTAAAATAGGTGCTTATTCTACTTCTTACACCCCATATGTGTATCCTTCATCTCCAATGCCTTCTCTTTCAAACACTTTTCCCATGGCGGTTCCACATATATCCCCGGGTCTTTCATATAGGGAGAATCAGTTTTACAGTTCAGGATACCCTCTTCAAGGAACCCCTACACAAGGGGGAAAAATATATCCTCACTTGAATAGTCCTTATCATACTTTCGTCTCTTCATAGAATTCAGTGATGATTCCCATACACACCTCTTTGGATCAATTAGGTAGAGGATACTACCTTTTCGGACAGGGACAGGGGGTAAACCAGGACCCTATCTGGCCTGCAATGTTTCAAAGCCAATCTTTCCCTGGACCTTGGTGCTCCATCACTAACCTATGCTAGTCATGTTGGAGAATGGTCAACGACCTCTGCAAGTCATGTTGAATATCTGCAACCAACTGCTTCTAGTCATGCTAGGGGAATCACTCTAGTATCCATGATTCATATCAATGAAACATCTCCAACCTGTGTACATCATGTACAAGATGACTCTCTCACTTCTATCACTCATGTTGAGAGCATGTCACCAGTTACTTCTAGTCATGCTCGGGGCATATAGAAGCCTAGAAGTCTCATACGTAAGCCTAAGTTCCTTTGCAGGACTTGTGAAGGAGATCACCTTACTCGTTTGTGTCCAACTACTATTGGGATACCAGAAGCGTGTGGCTCACCTAAGGGCCCTTCATATCTTTAGGTGTCTATGGTTTTCCCACACCCTATTTCTCCTTTGATTGACACAATAGTAACTCCATTGCAATGTTCTCCTGACCACACTCTCATTGTCGAGGGTGATGTATCTCCTATCCCTATTATCGTGCATCCTCTTCAACCAATGGTCGAAGAAGTGGTTGTACCAGTTCAATCTCTAGTCAATCCTACTCTCCTTATGGAGGGTGATGCATCCTTCAACCATGTCATTAGAATTCCTAATAATGCTCCTTCTGAACAAGAAAGAGTCCTACTCTCCCCAAGTACTCTCCCTCTAAGCCCCGAGGAATTTCCCTTCGATTGGGATGGTCTTGTGGGGTATCCAATGCCCCCGCCTATGTCCTTTCTAGTAAGAGACATTATCTGATATATCATAGAGAAAATAATCTATTCCATCACTTTATCTTCCTCGAATTGGAGAGATTTGGGTTTTCCCAAGATTATATCAGCTATTCGTAAGATACTAACATTCCATAGAAGTCCAAAAAGGGAGCCTTGGCCTCCTCCATGACATGTCACCTAGAAACCTCTTAGATAATCTGAGTTAAGATATTTTCTGATTCATCTAAAAAGAAAAAATATTGTCGAGTGATTTTTCCCTTTCACACTCGTTAAATTGGACTTGAAAGGTCATGAGTCTTAGTTATCTTTTCTGACTCATCTTCAAAAAGTGAAAATATTGTCGAGTGAAATTTTCTCTTTCACACTCGTAAATTGGATTTGAAACGATGTCTATTTGGCACAAGTTTATCCCTTTTTCACACCAAGTAGACTAAATGTCATGAAAAAGGAC
Source organism: Picea glauca (assembly GCA_000966675.3). Taxonomy (NCBI): domain Eukaryota; kingdom Viridiplantae; phylum Streptophyta; class Pinopsida; order Pinales; family Pinaceae; genus Picea; species Picea glauca. Next base: position 661,718 of record JZKD02S1672977.1, on the reverse strand, counting down.
ATTTTTTTGCATTAAGTTGTGATTGCATATCATTCCCTTGCTTGCAATATTGAGCCTATATCCAGTTCTCGATTTGCGTTATAAACTGTTTTCCTCGACATTTTTTTCATCCTCAACCAAGCAGAGCCTCATTTATATCCTTCGCAATTTGACACCCTATACCTAGGAGGGAACATTCCCTCGAGTGTCCATATCCCACATGCATGTCCTTGCATTGAGCATAGGTATGTTCCATTGTTGGAACTAGTTTTTCTTACTTGCGACACTCGTTTCCTCCTCTGTATCATAGCATTCATTTGTCTATGAGAAAACAAAAAATACAGTCAGGAAGGGAGTATTATATTATATTGGCAGTAGTCGTGTCGCATTTGAATAGAGAAAAAAGTTATTGAGTCCATTTGTCATCATAATTTTTGGATTAGCATGGCCTTAGGAAGTTAAGCTCATTACAGAGTCTTCTCTACCGTCTGGTTACTCTTCCTGTACCTATAGATAATTTCATTGATGCCTCCTGCATCTCATGGTTTCATAATTGAGTCTATGTTGTCGGAGTATTCCATATGTCTCATGCTCTTCTTCAAAGGAAGTCTATCAACCTGTGTCGACCATTTATCATAACTCTTGACTTTGCATGTCATCCATACCCTCAGTTTGTCTCAGAGTCCCATGATATTGTATTCCTATCATGAACCCTGGTCCCACTTTCATCATTGGTAGGTAAACATGAACCTAACAGTCGACATTTCATCATTGGTCACTGACTGGGTGGTTTCCCTTGTGTTCGATGGCAATACATATATTCACACATTGGGATTCGTGTAGTGTCTTGGATGCCATTATGATTATTGGTGGTTTCATCGCCTTTGTCAGCATTTTTCCTCATTGGCTATTATTCAGAGGGTCTTTTTCATGTACTGCTTTCACTTGGCACACACGAAATATGCACAGGGTCGTTGGTTCGTGAACATGTTCTTCATCCAATTTCCTCCAAATCATGAAGCTCCTACTTTATAACTCATGCTAAATGATGAGACATGCCTTAATTATCTCCTTTCAATGGGTCTCCTTCCATCGAATTTAGCTCATCTATTCTAGAAACGGGACATATAGTCTTATGAGTAACTTGAGGCTTGCAATCATTAGTGGCAGGTTCTCTCGCCATTGACAGTTGGGAATACATCAATGTCTCATGATCGATGGATTATTCAGGTGTTCGACACCAGCTCCTTTATTCACACTTGTAATAATGTACTCGATGCCTTGATACCTACTTTCATTATTGGTAGGTTGTCTCATGTTTGTTAATGGTATACCTCAATGACTGGTAATCAAACGATGTCTCATTGTGTTCGACCTCAACTCCTTTATTTGGATGATGTAGAATTTCACCCTTGGCATATTTTGTAGAAGACTTGAAGACATCAGTATGTGGCTGCAACTTTCATGAGTTGTTCTGTCCTTTTCATTGGACTAGTACCTATACGAATTCAGTGATCATGAGAGATCATATTGTACTCCATTATAAACATATATCTTCAGATTGATTTTGAGACTGGTTCTACTAGGCCTTGTTCGTGACTATGAAAACCTTTGGCATGTCACCACATTTGTGTTTTCCTATTCATGGCTATGGACAGTTGTTTGGTATATTTTCACATGGATCTACAGTGTAATTCTATTGGCAGCCATGTATGAAAAGTCACTACAGAATTTAATGAGCAACTAGTTCTTCCAATTGGTTCCCCATTACTCCACTTCTGGGTTGTTTATAATGTATTTCAGCCATTGTAGATACTCCTATGACCTCACACATTAGGGGGCATCTGTTATAGCAATATTTTCCTCACCCTATTCAATCTTGCACAGAAGGCCTTTTTCCATTTCCTTATGCAGACTTATCATCCATGTTTGTAAATCCCAGAGATAAAAATACATATTTTTCCACATGTACGCATCTTGCCTGCTATACAACATGCATATACACAGGCTACACCACTAGAGCTCGTGTACATCGGTATTTGTGCCCAAAAATAAAAATTAGTGTCAGGTTTCCATGTCACGATAGGAGATCTATGATCCTTGGCCTTTCATATACTGGAAATGTTCTAAATCGACCCTTCAATTCTATTTGAAGGCTATAAATTCACCAATTCCGAGCTATGGAAAAGAGGTGAAATAATTCAACTTTGAGAGAAAATTTACTCTGGAGAAATTGTTTACTTCATATTGAGTCAGCATCCCTTTGTCCTTTAAGTCTGAACATAGTGTTCAACCCCCAAGCTCTTCCCTTATTTGATTTATAACTTCATTGTCTCTCTTCTTTGATATTGCCTTTGGTGGAGGATTGAAGTGGTGGAGGCCCAACTGGAAGGAACTTAGTTTATTGGTTCCAAACCGTGCCGACACAGAAGTCTGTAACATTTTCACTTCTGTTGATCATATATTAATAGAAATACTCTTTTCCCATCCAATTGATATCTTGCAAATATTTGAATTATTATTCCATGGGTGTATTTCTCATGTTTATTAATGGATTATGCTATTGAATGTGATAACATCATTTATTATCACCATATGCTTGCTTTTCTTAGTTGTCGAGGACTAGTTGCAGGTATGTTGCTTTGGTTCAAGTGCTCAATGGTGGACTTCATAGAACGTCTGGACAAGGTAGTCCTGTTATCATGTCTTGATAGCATATTTGTTTACATAACATACTTGATAATATAGTTTATATTTGTAGTCATTTCCGTCTGTTGTGGTTTTCCCTAGCCATAGAGATATTTTCCTTGTAACATTCATGCAACATACTATCAACTGATTTGAGGACAACTTTACAAATTAGGGCTAGACAACATCCTCAAAAGATGTGTATTGAAACATGAAAGGAAATACATCCTGTGGGAATGCCATAGTGGAGTTGTGGGAGGACATGTTGGAGGTAAAGCTACCGCACATAAGGTACTTCAATCTAGATTATGGTGGGATACGTTATTTAAATATGCTAAGGAATATGCTATATCTTGCGATATATGCCAAAGAGTAGGAAATCCATCACGCAGAGATGAACTAACCCTTTATCCAATTAGAGCACTTGGGGCTTTCAAGAAGTGGGTTGTTGACTTTATTGGACCAATCAACCCACCGGCTAAACATTCCAAGGCTAGAGACATCATTACCACAACGAATTACCTCACAAGATGGGCTAAAGCAGGGGCAGTTCAAGACTGTTCGATAAATACAACTGCTAGATTTATCTTCGAGAACGTCATCACTCAGTTTGGATGTCATAGAAGCGTGACCAATGATCAAGGTAGTCACTTTATCAGAAAGACAATCACAACATTGAAAACAAAATTTATTATACAACACCATAAGAGCAGTCCATACCACCCACAAGCTAACAGAACAGTGGAAGCATTCAATGAAATTCTAGAACGAGGACTGACAAAAGTATGTTGTGCAAATAGGTAAGACTAGGATGATAGAGTTCCAACAATTTGTGGGCCTACAAGACTACCACAAAAAAGCTACATAGGTATACTCCATTTCAGTTGGTTTATGGGAAAGAATTTGGTGTACCTATAGAGTTTATTACCCCTAGTCTCTATATAACATAGGCTACACACATGGAATATGATGAATCAATTGCATAGAGGATTATAGACTTGCAATAGCTTAAGGAAGCGATACTTTTAGCATATTTTCATCAGACAGTTGAGAAATCTAGATAGAAAGATTGGCATGATAGGCATAGTAAGTCCAAAATATTTGCGCAAGGGGATAAGGTACTACTTGTTGGTTTAATTTCTTTTTTTTGCTATCTGAGTTATTGACCCAGGGTTCATGTCTATTGGGTTTCCAAAAAATCCTCTAAACTATTGGCCCTCCTGGTAAACCAAAAGGCAACACAATTCATAGAGTGCACTACGCAGTCTCACCCGAGATAGCTTAAAATGGGTGGCTATAAGACTCAAGTGTTTACAACCTAGGATTGAGTATGAGATAGGGGGTTATTAATACAATCCATCTACTATGAATCATGGTTTAAATATACTAGTACTCATGGGTGTGCATCTATCCTTCATAATTTATTTCCTGAACAACACATTCCTATTTCATAACAATGCATTAACTCATTCATTAAGCATAACAATTAACTGTTGAAAGCAAATAAAGATATACATGCATTCATCACATTACACAGATATTACCATGGTTCACCCCCTCTTGGGATACATCCAAAAATATTTGGTTCTTGTCTCTTTTATTATGGTAGTTCTGTATGTCCAACACCACATGCTTACAATTCCCTCTTATGGGTAAGATCTGTATGAGACGAACTAGACCACACCAGGATCCATAGCCTGCAATATAATCCTTAGATCTTCCTCCTCTCCTCTGTTATTAGCTCAACAACTTACACACCAGGATCCATAGCTTGCAATATAATCCTTAGATCTTCCTCCTCTCCTCTGTTATTAGCTCAACAACTTACAAAATTGGTTCCTAGTAGCATTAATCAACGCATCAACGCGTACATAGGTATGATAGAACATTACAAAAGATGAACTAATACAAAAGTGAATCAACCTCTATCTGATACTTGCATATATCTATTTATATATATATATCGGGATATTCATCCATTCACAATGTATTACCAAAACCCTAACCCTACTGACATTAGGTCTTCCTCCCATGCACATGTGTTGTTCTTCCTCCAACTGTCATTTTCCTTGTGCACACTTTCTTTCATGCGTGCATGCTCTGTTACCTTCCAGCAGTTACTTTCATTTCTGCACGCTTTCTTTCCCACAATCATCCTTCTTTCCACTTTGTCCTGGTGCCAACAGGCCCCCAACACTAACATGTGACTCGTCCTGTGCAAGATACCAGATATATAAAATATGCAGAACATAAATGAAATGCTAGAAATGACAGAATAACAGTAAAATATCCACCATAATCTTCACAATACACA
>JZKD02S1672977.1:638211-651754 GCA_000966675.3 Picea glauca | reverse complement strand
GACTCACCTAATCCTTCTAATCTTCTTCAATCTCCTTGGTGATTGTCTAGAACTTTTCCTTGAGCTCTGCTACTTTTGTCAGTGTCTGTGTGGTCTTCTCCTTGATGGTGTCTACTACCTGAATTGTCACTTTGTCGCCCAACAATCCTACACATTCATTTTGGGTCCATCCTATCTTCGTTTTAGCTCCTTCTTCCTGTGCGAGTATTTCTGCTACCCGTTCCTAAAGTGGCTCTATTTGAGCATGGCGCTCTTGTTTCTATGTTTGTGCATTGATAAGTTTTGCCTGCATCTTCTTCATCTCTTGAATCCCTTTGACTTGTTCTGGGATTGGTATGGTCTTCTTCCTCTGTTTGAGTTCTTGGATCGTTGCATTGATCCTTTCCTCTTCCTTCTCCCAGTGTTGGACCTATGGATCCTCCTCCAACCTTGTCCAAAGTTGCAGTTCTTTATCAAGCAATTTAGTTTCAGTGCTAACTTGTTGTTCCATCTCCTGTAGTTGCGTTGTTGCTTCCTGCTTCCTATTCTCCTTTACTGTTGGTTGAGTGGTTGGTGTGAGTTGTTTGTGGAGATTCTCGATCTCCTTCTGATATTGATCAATTGCCTGCGCAATATGCTCAATATTTCCTACTACTAGGAGTTCATTCCCTTGCACAGTTCTTGGGAGTTTATCAAAAACTCCTTCCACTCTTCATTGCAGTTCATTCCTGCATTCTTTTTCCTCCTGGATTTCGATCTTGTCCTGCTCACAAAAGTTTTCCAGTGCCTCCCACTTCTTTGTTGCTTGTTGTAGCTCGAATAAGTTTTTATGTGCATGATACTATACCTCATGGTCGATGCTAACCTGCAATTTGTGTAGTGCCCTTGATGGCATCCGTGTCAAGACCAATTGGATGTGGTCCAATTCCTTCAGGGGTGTCTACCCCATGATTTCATCCATGCACAACATGATAGGTTTGATGTAAATCGTTGCATTTTCATGTGGCATGGAGTGGACTAGGTCTCATTCTTCTACCTCCACTCTTTCTCTGGTTTGTATTATTGGTGGGTCTATGCCTCTACTACTGCTTGTTGTCTATGCTTCCAAAAATTTCTTAAGGAACTGTCCCATTTCTGCCATCTCTTTTTGCAGTTTATCCCTGTGATGCGTTGCATGATTGAAATATTCTGCTAAGCAATCTTGGACCATTCTGGTGATAATTTCCCCATCGTCCTCCATGATAGTATAGTTTGGCGATGCTCTTTGCACCTTTGATTTCTTGCGCACGCCTCCTTATTGTGCGGTTGGTCTCTTATTTCCCCCTAGTTTCTGTGTGATGGGGAGGTGACTTGCGCTCCCTTAGCTTCTTTTGGATGTGTAGTCTCTTTCTTCCCCTTTTGGGTCCATGTCTACTTTGACCCTTCATCTGCCTGAGTCATATTTCCTTGGCCCATTCATGGTCTCTTAGGCACTTGGATATCTGGAGGCTACGTTTTCGACTGTTCTGCCTCTCCCTCTGTTGTTGTTTTTGGTACTTCCCAGGTAATGGTTGGGATCCTCCATTCATCAGGCCATTCACTAATGACCATGTCGATATCACCCTCTGTGATGTAGTAGCGCATCTGTAGCCACTATTTATCTAGATCCTACCTTGGTTGTATCCACATTGTCTGTCTTATGGCTCAGAAATTGGTGATGTCTACATATCGCGCGATAGCCTTTGGTGTTATTCTCCATGATCGGCTCATAGCTTCATGTATATCCCATAGGTATGCTTAGAATATGATTCTGTTCTCCCTCTTATGCCTCGCCTGCGACCCAGATCTCAGTAATAGGTATCTTTCTCCTGCTGGTTGTGGTCTTGTACAAAAAATTACATACCCTGGTTCTTGCCATCCCATGAAGGCTATTAGGGTAATCAACCACGAGTAATGAAACTCTATTCCTAGGTCTTGTGCATCCTTGGATTCCTCTTGAAATAAGTTCAATAGATATGGTGCCCAACTCATAGAGGTGTCTTCTGTGCACTGAGCTGCAACTCCAATGACTCCTACTGGTGCTTCCGCTTTGCAGCATTTTCTGAGCAATTTGCAAGCTAAGATATTTGCACCCAATTGTGTAGCTGCGTTATTGCTTTGTTTTATTATGATTCCCCTCGTTACCCTGGTGGTGCCATATTTCTTCTTCATTTCTTTTGCCAATGCTTTTTCCTTGGATTTTTCGTCCATAATCAACGCAGGATCCATACCTTGGGTTGGTAACCTTGTGATTTGTTCGATAAGCTCAAAATTTATGGGGACGGGTTTGTCCATCCATATGTCCCCTCCATGTGTGATTTATAAAAAATTATTGACGCATGTTTTCACGTACCGGCCTCTGCCAAAATGTCGTAGCTTCAACAAACCTAAGATTCCTATTATGTCTAGCCCAGCTTCCCACTGGTGTGGTTGGCTAATTGTTTCTCCAAGTTGGTTTATGGTTATGGTCTGCATAAAGACCCTATGTGCAAGTTCTGGGAACTTGGTTTCATCTGATATGTCATGGTTAGAATACTTGAGCTTCCTGACATGACCCAGTAACTCTGGTTCTACCTGTACTCCAGCTAGTATGTGTGGTAGAACAATTTCTGCTGTAGGTTTCTTACAGGGTGAGCTTGGTATCTGAACTCTGTCTTCCTACTGCGGTGGCTGGTTCTAAGTTCCAACAACTTCTAGTTGTTCCCCTATCAACCATTCTGGCCAAGACGATGCATTCGCAGTGATATCCTCTACTGGCTCACCTGAGATGGTCGTTTGCAACTCGTCTGGTTGCGCTGGTGTTTCTAGATTTTGTGTCATTCCGTTAACCTCCATAGCTGCTTCAGTGATTTTTGGTTGAACTTCCTGTTGGGATTCCACTTCCTCGTTTCGAGGTGCCTGCACCGCTACTGGCGTATCCAATTTCGTGGCCTCTTCTTGTGGTTGCTAAATTTCTTCCAGTATTAGTGTAGATTTCACCGATGTCCTCTCTGGAGATGGGATTTTGTCTATGTCAACGATCTTTGGCTGCTGCTACTCATTCTCTTTCAGTGGTCCCCGTGACCTAGTTTGAACCCTGGTCGATTGGGCTATCTGGCTTTCTTTTGCTGGATTCGATGGTGCCACAGTGGTGACTGTCAAACGTTTTCTTAGTTAGAATAAATTCTGGGAGTTATGTGGTCTTTCTTTAGTCATTCCAGTTGATATTACTCTCTCTCTATTTTCCTTTCGCGAATAGACTAGTCACTCCCGTGCTCACATGTTGTATGGGTTGGTCACAAATATTGTCGAGGACACTTCCTCCATTATGTGTTTAATGCATCATAAATGTGGGTTCAATGCATTTGCGGTGGTTTCGTACTTGCCATTACATTTTATTTTCCATCTCTCGTTGGCGTGTTTAATGTGATGTCCCATCAATCCTTGTTGTGATTTAACTCCGTTTAGTGTTGTACTTTCATACTGCTTGTGTCAACTTTCTGTTTCTCACTTTTTTTTCCTCTGTATGTAACCGTTGTTCGTTCCTTTGTTGAATTTTTGTTTTGAACGTCATGTGGCCTTTCTATCTCTACGTGCTGCGCACTTTTTAGTCTTGTTGCCTTTTTTTTTCTCTACTGTGCAGTGGGTGGTTGACTGTCCTTGTACAAATTCAATAGGCTCTCGTTGATCATTCCTCCGAGGTCTACGCCTGCTAAATCTCTTAACTATACAATGCCTTCGTCTATGACAAATTTTACTTTGTATGGTCCTAACTAATGCATTCTGAGCTTCCCCGGGTGCTGAAACGACTTGTTGTCGTAGAGAAATACTAGATCTCCTTCCTTAAACATTTTCTTCTTGATGTGTCGATCATGCCAAGCTTTGTCTCTTTCTTTTTGCACTTGTTTATGGAATCCCGTTGTTAACCCTTGACCAAGTTTTGGGAGATTCTTGGGCATGTTGACCTATTTTTTGACTTTGACAACCTGTCGAAGACGGACCGCAAGACGAAGAAGATATCGCAGGATCTCGGCCCCTTTTTGGGTCCTTCTTGGGATTTGGGAATATGTAATGGGTATGGGATGTCAGCCCATGGGTTTACCCATGTTTAGGCCTATTTTTTAAAGTATAAATAAGTATCTAGGTGACATAAGTAGGGGGTCGATAAGGTAAGTGAAAAAGCGCCAGTATGGTTTGTAGATGCTATGTGCATACCATGAGAACTTATAGAGATAAGTGCAAGTGGTTGTAATAGACTGTGAAAGGATTTGTGCTAGACCTAGCTCAGGGAAGGAGGATTTGGCGAGGTGCATGCAAATCACCTATCCTATGCAGAGTAGGGTTTTTGTGGCTCTATGCATGTAGATGACTGATTGAAGCTAATAAAGAAGAAGAGTTGGTCGACATAGCCCCAGGGTGGGGGTGAACCACATAAATATTGTGTTATTATGCTCTGTGCGATGTTATGATGTATTTATGTTTTATCTGTTAAGTGATTGATATAGATAGATAGATAGATCTGTTTATGAATTGTCCTTATGATGAATTTGGATGTTAGATGTGCTTAGTGATTGAATCTGCTAGATCTGATCCATTTATATATGCTAATTTCTTAAGTACATTAGATTAGGATGATTGTTGCGATGATCTATTTTCTCTGTGGAGTAGATATTGGTTAAACAATGATGAACTAATGGTGCTAAGTTCTCTATTCAGTATTATAATCACAGATCTATGTCCCATGTTAGGTTGCAGACACTTGAGTCCTGCAACCACCCCTGCCTCTACCTCAGGTGGGACTTCATCTGCTTCGCAAGTGTTGATGAAGGGCCAATAGTTAGGGTTTTTTTGTTGCATTGTTGTAGTGTTGAACCCTGGGTCTTCCCCTGTGCCAACAAATGGTGCCGCTACTGGGATCTGAAAATGTGATTTCTGGGAACTGAGGAAGAAGAAGCTCTATGCAAAGATCTGACCTGACATTGTGTAATATCCCTAAGGCCGAACCCAATTGTAAATGTAAATACAAATGTACTTAAGCTGGTGAGCTATTTTGATATAATTTTGGATGCACCTTTCATGGCATAATATTGCGCGCAGGTACTATGCAGTAAAATGAGGATCTATGCACATTCCAGGATACCGCGCACAACATCTTAAGTGTGCACAATGTTGAGGCCATGGATCCTTTATGTATATGATATGTTTTATAGGCTGGTGAGACAATTATTATAAGCCAGGATGCTTATGTTTTGATTAGGCCGGAGAGCCTAGATGTTAAAGGCCAATGCACATGTTTTGTACATGTCTCATATTTAATATAAAATACATCATTGTGTGCAGACCGACCATGATAAAAGAGATGGGGGACTAAACTCCACTAGTTAGGGAAAGGGAGGGGATAAGTTAAGGAAAGGGGCTAAGCTAGGGAGCTTGATCCAAAAAGGAATATTATATTAATATTTCTTAAATCATAAAGTATGGATAATTATTTTATCCTAAGTTCCAAAGTTGGGGATAAGTGGGCCAAAGTAGCTCCCAACATGACAAGTGTCAAGTTGGGGACATGCATACATATTGTTGGGACTTAGTTCATTTTCACATCTTCCTCGTCATTCTTACGGTGATCTTTTCCATGATTCCTTCCATCATTTAGCAATAATTCCATGACCATTTTCACTCACGCAGTCAGTTACCCTCCATACTTTCTGTGACTATACCGAGCTTATATCCATGGCCACAAAGGTTGGTGTATCTGGTTAGCCGGGAAGCTGGACTGAAGAAGCGGGTTTTTAGGCCCATGGGATACTAAAGAAGTGGGTTGTCAGGCCCATGGGATATTGAAGAGGTGGGTTGTTAGGCCCATGAGCAATTTCTCTCTGGGTGAGAATTGTTGGGAGGTGACTTCTTGAAGGTGTTGAACTGCAGATACAGGGCTCTGAGACTTCCTGTATGGCCTGTTGCTGAAGCCTTGGAAGGGAAGTGGGGAAACCGAGAGACTATTGAGTAGAGAAGGGGCATACTTCCTTGGGTGGGACAGACATGTGGGGAATGAGAGACTGTAGGCTGTTAGTTGAGTGAGCACCTGAGACAAAGTCTTTCCTGTTGTCCATGAGCCTTTAGCTTGGTTAGGAATCCCTTTGCCTGGGTGGATTTTAGTCCCAACTCAAGGGTGACTCACTATTGAGAGTGATGAATAGTGTGGTCGAAGGCTGGGAGGTTCATGGACGGTCTGGACGCAGTTGGTGATATTATTACCAAGATAAGCTCCATTTGCGTGATAAAATTACATGCTGCAGTCTTATTTACGTGTTCGGTTTTATGGGTTTATCTTATGCATGGTTATGAATGTCTGTATATTTGTGGGTATTTCTTGTATATGCTACATGTGTATGTTTATGGTAATTTCAGTGTGAATCTATGTATTTATAGATGTATTTGTATGCCTACGTTTTATATATAATGCTTCCGCAAGAGTTTTGTGTGTATATAATTTAATCACATGCAGTTAGAAAACATTATGTGGCATAGCTCAGTTGTATACTGGGAAATGTCAAAGTATGTTCTGCAGTGAGAGAACAATAAGAGTTCTCTGGGGTAGCTTGGCCTGACCTGTTGGTGGTCGAGGAACGTTACACATTGTGAAAGATCTGTGCATAGATCTTTTGATCTAGTGCACAGTACTCTACTTAGTTTGACAAGCTCTGTGCTAAGGAAAAGAAGTCTGATATGAAGAAAATAGGTAAGATTTGAAAGCTCTGTGGTCTGATAAAGGTAAGAATAGTGAAAAGTTCTAGATCTGAAATATTTGTGCTCTGTAGAAGTAAGATAAATGGAAATTTTTGTTTCGACAGTATGGATCTAGGTATGTTTGATAGATTCTATCCTAACTTGAAAAATAGGGAATTAATAGATGAAATAAGATTTGATGTGAGTAGATATGATAAGAATAGTGAAAAATATGTTATACCTATGCATAGAAAGAATGTTTGGAATAATAAAAGTATGCAGGACCCTAGAAATAAATGTTTGCAGGTTAGCTACCATGATCCTAGCACGCAATAAAGGAAATGATAAGGATCATTTAAAAGAAAGAGAGGATTAACCTCTATTACAGTTGCAGAAAACCAAGACATCTTGCTAAGGAATTCCCTCGGAGAAGACCTAGTTGTCTTTGTTGTAAAGCTAGGAACCATGAAGTATTGGATTTCCCTAGAATGATTGATAAGCTTGAAGAAATGAACATGAGACAAGAAACCCCTAAGGAAGATCCAGAAACTAAGATTATGACAAAATCCCAGAAAGAATCAGAGAAAGTATTTCTACAGATGAAAGAAACCCTGAATGACCACCAAATGTCAGATTATCAGAGATATTCAAAAAAAAGGAATGCCTTGAAGCAAGAATAGGAGACTTCAACATTGACTATGTTCTAGATGAGGAAACACGGGTGAATATCATGACAAAAAGAACTTGGGAAGATATAGGGAGGCCTCTTATGATTCCTTCATTAGGAGGAATAAGACTATTCAAAGGAAAGCTGATAAACTTATGTGGAAATCTCACCCAGATACCTATGAATGCCAATGGAACTTTGACAAAGGAAGATTTTGAGATTATTAAATTTATTGAGAAAAGTGCCCCATTTACCATGATACTAGGAAAACCTTGGATTGAAAGAGATCAGGCCAGAAAGCAATAAGAAGAAGAATCTTTGGAGCAGAAGAATCAAGAGTTAAAAGAATTCATGACTAGAAGGATCACACACTTGATTGAAGAACAAAAGAACAGATTGAAGCTACTTAGCACCAGAGACCTAGATGTCGAAGTTGCAAGAATAGTATAAGACCCATAGAAGATTGAATTACCTATTCCAGATAAAGAATAAGAATCACCCTTTAATCTTAGGAAAGAATCTCAACAACACGAAGTAACTATGCCAAAATAAGATACAAATCAGAATGGAAAAACGCATGCTGAGATGAATCTCATTGGGAATAAGGTTAGAAAGCTAAGTAAGAAGAGATATAATATTGAAAAGTTGCAAAAGGTTCTAGAGGGAACATCGCAGAAGGAAAACTTGCAAAATTGGAGCTTCGTCGGGATATCAGAACAGCGACACATGGCACTTCGCCATGGCAAATAAATATAGATGTTGGGGAAATTATAACCATTAGAACAATGCTCCGAATGGGTAGAAATACATTTATGGATATACAACTCACCATTCGACCATTGGGACCGTGCCATAGCGGACATAACTGAGTTAATGAAGGCTTCATACCCGCTACAAGCGACCCGTTGCTGAGTTACCTATTTATCCTATCGCACCATGCACCGAGAACACTTTTTCCAATCATGAATTTGAGCTCCCAGACTTGTTGATTTTACACAGTGGTCATTGCACTATTTCCCTCTATTCTATTGTAGTGTCTAAGTTATCCTCCAAACCCGAAGATTTCCAACCCCGAGTGTGTATGTTGGACTGTTGGAGTTACTTCACACACACCTAGGATTTATTTTTCCTAAGATTTTTATTTGTTTATTAGTCATAATTAGTCATTATCCAGTCTCCTATATTTTAGGAGAGAATATTCCACTTGGAGAATATTCTCTTTCAGTTCACACTTCAGTTTGACTAATTGAGTTGAGTTTCGATGTTGCATTGGGATCATCACCATGCAACACTAGGATCATCACCATGCTAATTCAACCTTTCCTTGGTATCATCACTGGAGTGGTGCATTAGCCTTGATTCCTTGAGTTAACTACTCACTACTTTATATTCAGTCAGTTAACTGAAGACTAGTTGACTAGTTAACTCAACTAGGTGGTAGTTCACTCCCTTAATTTCTTGAGAGACTAGAATAGGTGGCATTTCACTCCCGTAATTGCTGGTGTGTGTCCAGATCACTCTAGACCACCACTATGGTGACTTGGTTCACCTCAAGTCGAACTCATTGAGTTATACAGAGCATATCATGTGTAAATTATTCATTATTCACAATGGTTAATGAGAATTCTTCCATTCTTTCTCTCTTGTTTATTATTTCTCAATTTCTCTCTTCAAATGTGTGCAATATTTTATATATAGATCTATTCTATGCAGGTTCAAAACATTTACATGGTATCAGAGCCAATGGAATGGTAAGAAAAATCTACACCAAAATGTTTTGCAGGTACAAAAGATTGAAGACAGCGGAAAGATGGAATTCCAAAAAAAATTCATTCTGACACCTTACAACTATTTTGCATGGAAGGAGAAAATAGCCATACATATTCAATCTAGAGGGTTTTATAGGTTAACCATGAATACAGATACAGAACCAACATCACCCATAGAAAAATCCAAGTACTTAAATCACATGGATGAGGCACTCGGAACAATTTGCAGTCTTATCTCTCCCGATCTCCTTTTTCACATATCTTCCTGTAAGAATCCCAATGAATCCTGGAAAATATTAGAAGGGCTCTTTGGAAAATAGGATGAGATGAGGGGACACATGCTAGAGGTGGAGCTTCTCACATTGGATCCAAAAATCTTCAACAATATCCAAGATTTTTTTACAAAATTCAAGGATTTACTGTCTCAACTCAAAGCTTGCGCGGTTGATAAATTGACGGAGGAGAAAAAAATGGTTCTCACCATTCTCTCCAAGATTGGACCTAAATTATTTGTATTCATATCTACATTCCATACTGTCAGATTCGCCTTTGGAGCCACCTGGAAGATGCCTTCTTTTGAGGAATTTATCGAATCCTTGACACAAGAGCAAACCAAGATCATCAACATGGGCGCAATCAAAGGCCCAAGGGAGCATGCACTCACTGTGCATGATGGCATCCAAAAATATCAGAAATCTAAATATAAAGATAAGTGGAAATCTCATGCACAAATGAAGAAGGAAGGGTACACAAAACCCTTCACCGATGCCTCCGAATCCAAAGGAGAAAAGGGAAGAAAAGGAGAGAAATTCACATACTGTCACAAAGGATTCCATTCGTAATCTGCATGCATGCAAAAACAAATAGATATGATGTCTCAGACACTTCAGAAAAACAACCTTGGAGATCGCATCCCCGAGGGTGCAAAGAAGAAGAAGCCAGAAGATCCGAATTCCAAGAAAGGCAATTCTAGCCATGCCTTGATTTCCATCAAATCCTCTCTTGATGCTTGGATCATAGATTAAAGAGCATCGCATCACATGGCTACCTCAGAAGAAATATATTCTTCATTGTATGCATGCAAAGGTCCTCCTATTCTGATGGGGGACAAATCTTCTGTCGAAGTCACCGACAAAGGAAGGATTGAACTCACCAATGGAAGCTTTGAGAACGTACTGCATGTTCCCAAACTTTCTGTCAACCTTCTCTCCATATATCAAATGATGAATTCTGGAACCAAAAAGAGAGTCATATTCACACCAAATTTTGTGGACATCTACGACATGAAAACCAACTCCAGGGTTTCTACCGGTGATGTAAATCATCAGTCTAGATTGTATACATTTTCTAAATTCATTGAACCTGATTCTTCTTTACTTCTTACTCATGCTGATGAAAGTAGTAGGATATGGCACAAAAGGTTTGGACATTTGAATTTTATATACATGCAATATATTAGCAAGAACATATTAGTTGATTCTCTACCAGACATCCAATTCTCCAAGGGAGTATGTGAGGGATGTGTTCTCGGGAAACACCCTCAAGAGAAATTCGACAAAGGAAAGTCTCAGTGAGCTTCTGCACCTTTAGATATGATCTTTAGTGAACTCATGGGTCCTTTTACACATCCATTGATCAACAAAGTGAGTTTTTTTCTCATTTTTTTTGATGATTTCTCACGTTTTACTTGGATTTACTTTCTAAGGCAAAAATCCGAGGTCTTTAAACACCTCAAAGATTTCAAAGATTTGGTTGAGACACAATCTGGAAAGAAGAACAAAGTCCTCCAAACTGATAACGGGGGAGAGTATGTGAATCATGAGATCCATAATATTTTCCATGAGGCAGGGATTCAATTGCAGCATACAGTTCCCTACACTCCGCAACAAAATGAAGTTTCTAAGCAGAAAAACATATCTCTAAAGGAGATGGAATCTTGCATGTTGCATGCAAAATCACTACCAAATAGACTATGTTCTGAAGCACTTAACTATGCAACATACATCCAAAACAGATCTCCCCATAGATCTGTTAAGGATAAGACCCCCTATGAGGCTTGGAGCGGCCTCAAACCGGAAGTGACCCACTTTCGTATTTTTGGTTCACGTGCATGGGCCAGGATTCCCTCTGAAAAGAGGAAGGAACTTGATCCACAGACCACTGAGTGTATTTTTGTTGGATACCCTGATGGTGTGAAGGGATATCATCTTATTGATCTTTCCTCGAACCGACTCATTATTGAGCATAATGTCCAATTCAAGGAAAGTGTCTCGCATGTACATCAACAGCCCCATGCAGACACCTTCACTCTTCCACCTGTCCGAGATGATGAACATGCACATGCTGACTCATGTTTAGATGAGAGTTCTGATTCAAAGGACTCATATGATTCAGATTCAGATTAAGAGTCAATATAGTTAGATGTAGAGTCAGAGCATCCATATGCAGTTGCAGAGCCATAGCAGAGGCCCAAGTGGGCACAAACTACTCTTCAGGATGCATGGGATCTCGTCGGTGATCCAATCGATACTAGGAGGACTCGATCAGATTTCAAAGAGCCTCCTATTGCACTCACTGCCACTAAACCATTGCCTTCGAGGCATCATTTCTTGGTTCAGTCTTCAGATACACAGTCTTATGGTGAGGCTGTTGGAAATCCATTTTGGGAATCTTCCATGCAAGAGGAGTATAACTCCCTCCTCGAGAACCAAACTTGGGATCTGGTTCCCCTTCCTTCTAGGAGGAAACTTGTCAGATGCAGATGGTTCTACAGGACCAAGAGAAAATCGGATGGACAGATCATTAGATACAAAGCCAGGCTTGTTGCCAAAGGCTTTTAGTAGGTTCATGGTATTGACTATGATGAGACCTTCTCTCCAGTAATGAAGATGGATTCCATACGATTGGCACTTGCCATTGCAACAACCAAGGGATGGGAAGTCCATCAGATGGACATGAAGAATTCATTTCTTCATGGTGATCTCTCTAAGGAAATCTACATGGAGCATCCCCAGGGATTTATGCAGGACTCATCTTTGTTCTGTTGACTAAAGAAGTCACTTTATGGCCTCAAGCAGGCTCCGAGGGCATGGCATGCTAAGATGGACTCCTACCTGTTGTCACAGAACTTTGTACGTTGTAAATCATACCTGAATGTATACATGCTCAGGATGGTTGATTCACTTCTACTTTTAGTTTTGTATGTTTATGATTTGCTAATAACCGGTTGCTCGACTTCAGTGATTGCTACAGTCAATAGGATTCTTCATGACAGGATTTTGATGATGGACATGGGTCCGCTACACTTCTTCCTTGGACTTGAGATCAGTCAAGATGCATCAGGCATCAAACTATCTCAAGCCAAGTATGCACGAGATCTCCTTGAGAGAATTTACATTACAGACTGTAAGACTGCTCCGACTCCTTTCCTATCAGGAGTCAAACTTGAGGATGGCGGGGAGACTCCACTGGTTGACAACACACTGTACAGACAACTAGTGGGGAGCTTGTTGTATCTCACACACTCTAGACTAGACCTCTCATATGCATTTGGCATAGTTTCTAGGTTCATGCAGGAGCCGCATGAGCTACATTGGAAAGCTACAAAGCATATCCTTTGATACGTACAGGGCACCATCATCTTTGGGATTCATTATGAAGAAAACTCTACATTAGATCTCATTGGGTTTACTGATTCTGACTGGGCTAGCGATAGCATTGATTGCAAGTCCACATCTGGTTACTCACTTAGTCTTGGTTCCGGGCCTATCTGTTGGTGAAGAAAGAAGCAAGCTGCCATTGCTCTGTCTTTAGCCGAGGTGGAGTACAGAGGGGTAGTTAACATAACCATTCAGACTATGTGGCTACAACATTTTCTCATTGAGTTGGGCATTCCGTTTCATCGGTCGATCATCATCTTCTGTGACAACTAGAGCACTCTGAAGTTCTACAGAGATCCAGTGCAGAGGCAGCGGACGAAGCACATAGAGATCCATATGCACTACATCTGGGACTTAGTACACGACGGGATCATTGACTTACATTTCTATCCTTCAGTAGAACAGACGAAAGAAATTTTCACCAAGACCTTCACTGAGCATAAATTCCATTCTCTGCAAGGTCGTCTTGGAGTGAAGGACACAGTTTCTTAGAAACTGTAGTTCTTATTTTTACATACATTATACCTTGAGGGGGGGGGTTTCCCGTGAGGTTTTCCCTCTTTCCTCACTTTATTTTCAGTCTATCTTTTGTACTTGGGTACTTAACATGGCCTCGTTGCCAGGACCCAATATTTATTTTCACCATAGTGATGTTCAGGGGGGGTGTTGGAGTTACTTCACACACACCTAGGATTTATTTTTCATAAGGTTTTTATTTTTTTATTAGTCATAATGATTCATTATCC
>JZKD02S1672977.1:598586-633532 GCA_000966675.3 Picea glauca | reverse complement strand
TTTCCCTTGAGGTTTTCCCTCTTTCCTCACTTTATTTTCAGTCTATCTTTTGTACTTGGGTACTTAACATGGCCTCGTTGCCGGGACCCAATCTTTATTTTCACCATAGTGATGTTCAGGGGGGGTGTTGGAGTTACTTCACACACACCTAGGATATCTTTTTCCTAAAGTTTTTATTTGTTTATTAGTCATAATTATTCATTATCTAGTCTCCTATATTTTAGGAGTGAATATTCCACCTGGAGAATATTCTCTTTCAGTTCACACTTCAGTTTGACTAGTTGAGTTGAGTTTAGATGTTGCATTGGGATCATCACCATGCAACATTGGGATCATCACCATGATAATTTGACCTTACCTTGGTATCATCACCAGAGTGGTGCATTAGCCTTGATTCCTTGACTTAACTCCTCACTACTTTCTGTTCAGTCAGTTAACTGAAGACTAGTTGACTAGTTAACTCAACTAGGTGGCAGTTCACTCTCGTAACTACCTAAGAGACTAGAATAGGTGGCAGTTCATTCCCGTAACTATTGGTGTGTGTCCAGATTACTCTAGACCACCACTATGGAAACTTGGTTCACCTCAATTCGAACACATTGAGTTATACAGAGTATATCATGTGTAAATTATTCATTATTCACAACAGTTAATGAGAATTCTTCCATTGTTTCTCTCTTGTTTGTTCTTTCTCAATTTCCCTCTGCAAATGTGTGTAGTATTTTCTAGCTAGATCTATTATGTGCAAGTTCAACACATTTACACGGACGAGTTGAGCATTGCCAATAAAGTTGTTGAATAATTTCTGATCGACTTCATGATTGAAAGAGTCGTGTCGATGTCTACAGGTGTAAAAGCATCATCGACGAGAGGACTGCCATCCTCTTCGTCTATTGCTCATGGAGCCAGACCATCCCGACCTTCATATGAACTGGGCGAAGTACCTGGTGAACCAGTTGGAATCTGACTGCATAGAAGCACAGGATCAAATATATGAATTTCATTTCAGCTGGCTCTTGATCCTTATAGATTTTATTGCTTGGGAGATGTAGGAAGGTACGACCTTCCCAGACATCGATCCTTTTGAACCACTGGCCGCAAAGTTCAGTACACTGTTTTATTAGAGAGACATGAATAAAAAATGGTAGTCAAATGTTGTTTTTCATACCTACTACAATCAGCTGAAGATAGCCATACAATCCAAGCCTTGCATGACTCCTAACACTCTACACCAATTCCGGCCTTTGATGAATTTCAATGCAGATTGACATTTTATTTACATCACAGTGAGAACTAAAAAACACAAGAAACAACTTCAATCCTACCATAAGCTGGCGGAGGAGGACTTGGAGGAGATCACTAAGGACTGGTAGATGGATCTCCTTATTCCAGCAGACCCTGCAGAGATATGCGACATTGATAGCCCAAAAACTGCGCAGGATACACCCGGACCTAACAGAACAAAGAAGACCGAGGAAGTCCAAGATATAGAAAACACATCCATGAAGACTTCTTCCATATCACTAGAGAAAGGAGGTGATGGCGAAGAGTTGAATGACAAATAAATTGAATAGAATCAAGGAGACGAGGTTGATCCCCTAAAAAAGAGGAAAGTTTCACCTCTGAAACCTTCCTCCCAGAAGAAACTGAAGGCCACTATGACCAAGATGTAGAATGTCCTCACCTCTGATGAATTTGAATTCCTCATAGCATCCCTACAAGATGCTTCGCTGGAAATAGTAGAGAAACAAGAAGCAAAGCAAGAGGAGATGTATGATCGAATCAAGATTGAACTCTGAGCGGTACAACATGCCCTACATTCCATTCGCGCAATATCCATTGTGCCAAGAGAACCAAAATTGGGAGATGATCCAACTCAACTCCATCGCCTAGACGATACAGTCGAAGCTTTCCTTCGACGAGCACATGAAGAAATCGAGCAAGCCACCCAGGATTTGACACATGTACAAGGATTACTCGTAGAGAAACGTAGTGCTATAGAACAAGAAAATATTTCTCTCCAAGCAAATTTTGATAAAGAAAAAGAAAATATACAACAAGAAAAGGAACAGTTTCTCGTGGAGAAACTCGATGTAAAAGAAGCGGTTAACAGAGCACTTCACTTTGTGACAGTCTTATAAATCAAGGTAGAAGACCAAGTTACACAACAGGTGAACCAACTTGCAGAAGCCATCCAGCAGCTACAACAATGCATAGAATATTTGGAACCACGCACTGTACCTGAGACCCCACAAGATGTAAGAGACCAAAGAGAATAAACTGTCTAGAGTGTAGTTGAAAGGCTAAAGGCTCTTACCCTGGAATGCAAGAAGCTTACTGATCATAGTGCCCAGACCTATGAAAATCTCACGAAGAACCTATAATTGAAGGCACTAGAGTCATGACTCCAAGAGGTGAAGTATCAAGACGAAAATATACAGGTGCAACTGAAGTCCCTGTCAGCTATGGAAATAATGAAGCGCTCCCAAGAGAAATGCACTTCCCAACAACAAATCCATACTATCCAAAGAAGATTTTAGAAAGTAACTTAAAGGCTCCAACCCATACAAGACAAGGCCTATCAAGTGTTTAGAGAGGCAGAAGGCCAAGGAGCAGAGCTAGAGAAGGTTGTCACTACAACTGGACAACATCTAGAGGGACCTATCAATGATGCAGTCATCCAAGAGTTCGCTGAACAGGAGGCTGTAGCACATAAGAAATTTGAAGTAGCTCGAGCCTACTTCAACTTGCTACTATGCCTTAGTATTCCTCCATTGACAATAAATTATTCATTCTTTCCTGTACTGTGCCTTGTTATTTCATCTGTGTGATAGCTGCTATGGGTAAGATGGGTACTAAAATTTCTAATGGCACTATTTCGTTTTGGCCATAGACTAGCTTGAATGGTGTGTGCACTATCAGATTTTTGCATGTGGTCCTATACGCCCATAATATTACTGGTACTTTGAGTTCTCAGTCATCTCTGTTGACGTTACAGATCTTTGTCAGTGTGTTCTCTAGAATTTTGTTGAAGGCTTCTACTGTGAAATTTTCCTGTGGGTGGTACGGTGTGCTCTTCTGGTGATGAAATTCAAACTCTTCAGTCAACGCGCGAATGGTTTTTTTTATGAGGTGTGTGCCTTGGTCACTCATAAAAACTCTTGGGCACCAAAATGTAGTGATGACTTGTTCAAACAAGAAGTGTGAAGCTATCTCTACGCTGCAATCTTTTACTGGTGTGGATTCCACACATCTTTTTACGTATTCCATCGTGGTGATAATTTATCTTGCCCCTGTTCTTTTGGTTGGTGGGTTAATTGGTCCCACAAAATTGATTTCCCATTTATCAAATGCCTGTAATGTTAATTGTGGTCATAGTGGCATCTTGTCCCTTCTGTTGGGTTTTCCTACCCTTTGATAGACATCGCATCTCTGACAATACACTTTCGAGTCCCTGTGAATCATTGGCCACCATAGTCCTGTGCATAGTACCTTATGCACGATAGATTTTCTTGCATAATTCCCTCTTGGGATTCCCTCGTGGGCTTCTGCTAAAATTATTGGTCGTTCATTCTCTAATATGTACCTTTGCAAGATGTTGTCTGCACCCATCTTGTATAGGCGTCCTGTGATCAATTGATAGTCAGCTACACAAAATACCAGGTTCTTATTTTGTGTGGTGGTATATTATTGTGATGCAGTACCTGTTCTCAAGTACTGTATGATCTCTACGAAGTAAGCATCAACAATCTATATTGAGAATAACTGTGCATCTGGAAAGTTGTCTTCTAAATTTGTAGGTTCTTCTCCATTTGTGACCTTGGATAGGTGGTCAGGTCCTGCATTCAGTTTCCCTAGTTTAACTATTAATTCAAAATCAAATTCTTGAAATAATAGTAACGATTGACAGATTCTCCCCCCCCAACACTAGCTTGTTGACTAGGTATTTCAGGGTTGAGTGATCTATAAACATATTAAAGTGTTTTCCAAATAGGTAATGTTTGAATTTCTGTAGTGCATAGACCATACCTAGGCCTTCTATTTCTGTCATTTTATAACTTTTTTCCGAGTCTGATAACTTTCTGCTTGCGAATGCTATTGGATGATCCAAGTCTCCTGCTCCTGGCTGCACTAAGATAGCTCCCAGTTCTATCATTGATGCATCTACATGCACATAGAATGTCTTTTCCTAGTCTGGAAATACTAATATTGGTGCGATAACCATATTTTCCTTCAGAGTATCCAGACCGTGTTGACACTCATCGTTCCATTGATACTTTGTATCCTTCCTTAACATTTTCTCCATTGGGGTTGTGATTTGCGCATACCCTTTAATGAATTTCCTGTAGTGTCCTATGTGCCCTAACGTTTCTCTTAGTTGGAAGACTATTTTTGGTGATAGTAAGTTAACAATGATGACGATCTTGGATGGATCCACTAACAAGCCTTGTTTGAATACTATATGGCCCAATAGTATCCCAAACGGTGTTCCAAATATGTAGTTCTTGATGTTTAGTGATATTTGGCATTGTCTACATCTCTCTAACATCAGTTGTAGCACTTCCACATGGTTTTTCAACAGACTGTAAAATTTCTAGTTATCCAGGTATACTTCGAGAAACTGATGGATGAATTCCTTAAATGTTGCGATGACCACTCTGGAGAATATCACAGGTGCATTCTTCAGTACAAATGGCATGACTGTGTACTAATAAGATCCCCATTCCATCGCAAACATGTTCTTGTGTCTATCCTCCTGTGCTATCTTAATCTGATGGTAGCATGAGAAACCATCAGTGAATGATTAAGCTTCGTGTCCCCCCACATTCTCTAACACTTCATCTGTGAACGGTGTAGGCAATGGGTTGTGTAGACATGCATCGTTTAACTTCCTCAATTCAATGCAATTCTGATCCCTCTTCCTTGTTTCTTGTCCTGTACTACCATCAAGATTATCCATTCTGATTTCTCAACTGGTTCGATGATCCTGACTTCGAGCATCCTGTTGATCTCATATTTAACTTTCTATTTATATATGGGGTTCAGTCTATAGGGTCGCTTTCTAATAGGTCTTGATTCATATCTGAGTGGTAGCTTCATCTCTCCCAGTTCTCTGGCTATACCCTTCATCTCTATAAATGTTATGGGAAAAAGGTCACTATATTCACGCACAAATTTTTTGATGCTTTCTACTGTTTTCTCATCCCAGTAGTCTCCAATGCTAGCCATTTTAGGTTGCTCAACTGTCCCGATGTTAACTTTCTTTACCTTGATTGGTATGGCAATGGATTTTGATTCTATGGGTGGTCCTTCCACATCTCTTTCTCCTTCTACTTCTTCAATATGACTATCATGTGGGTCATCTTCATCTGGTGCTTCCTCCTATACATTATAACATGACAGTAGTTCCTTGACTGTTTGTTTATTTTTCTATTTCTCTTCTGTGATAAATTCTCTTTCCGATTCTTTGATGAATATTACTCCTCTGATTCGTTTGAGAGTTGCATCTATGTTGGTGTTCTCATGCTCGAATGAGAAAGTGATTTTGAAGTTCTGTTGCAATGTCCTCCATGTTTGTAGTTCATTTGCGCAATTCCCGGTCTGTATACTAGTTCGTTGGTATGCCCTCTAAAGTATGTATGAAGTGATGAGGCCATTCCTTTGGTGGTGTCATTTTCCACAACGTTTTGCACTTTGCCAAGTGTTCCGATGGTGCCTCTTTCCCTTGGTATTTTTGTTGTTTGTTGTATTCTTGTTCTGCACCGAACCTTATGCGCAGTAGTCGCTTAAATTGATGCCAGTCTGTAATGGTTTCTTTATGTGTGCCCCACCATATTGAAGGTGTGGAATTAAGTGCTAACAATCACTGGTTTTCTAATGCTTCGTCTTCGTATTGTGTCAAGAATGTTTCCAAATCATTTAGTCCATGGAAAATGGGTGTTTCTCTGATTTCAGTGCCTACCCATCTTACTACGTGGTCTATTCTTTCACATCTTCACGTGGATACTTCGTGTAGTATCTGTTGCCAGTTTTCTAACCCAGTGTTTGAGTCTGTTGCACATGAAGTAATGCTCTGCCAACTGAGTACCCCTTCTGCAGTTGGGTTTGCATAATCCTCATCGCATGTAGTTGTTCTGTACAACTGGCCGATCTCCTCTAATTCCAAGCAAGTGGGTTCTATGAACCTCTCCCCTTCCGATGGATCTAGTGGTGATATGACCCTGTATTCTCCGGATTCAAATGTCAATTTCATGGTTTTCAAATTGATTGTGGTCTGGTTTTCAAACACCTAATCCAGAACAAGAGGTGACAGGTAAGGTGTTGTGCCATCCACTATTTCAATGAATTCAAATTCTGCTTTAGTTCACACTCCATCAAGATCTATTGTCACTCCTTTTAGTCTACCTTTTAGTAGCACTCTATGTTGGTTTACTAGTTTTAATTGGACATTTGAGTATCCCAATGTTGGCTCTCCCATACATTTCCAGGTCTTTTTGGGTAGCACATTCACTTCGGATCCTAGGTATAGTATAATGTCTACCATATTGAAATCCCCAATGTTAGCATTTATTCTAAATTCCCTACTTGTTCTTCTTCGGGTGTGTAGGTGATTGACAGTTTTTGGTTCTAGATTTTCTTCCATCTCGCTACTACATTTCTCTAGTATGTTTTGTAATATTTTCACAGATGAGGGATCAATTAATACTTTCATGCATGATTGAAAAAATACTTTGATTGTACTTACTTGTCTCTTGGGTTGCATTCCATTGGTATGATCCAATGATGGCCACATCTCATATTCTGTGGCTTCCTTCAATGGTTGCACAGTTAAAGTCGATGTTGTGTCCTCCTTCTGAAATTCTTGTCTGGATTCCTTAAAAGTATCATTTTATTTTTGCATGTCTAACTTCTTTCGTGGTTTAGTGTTCTTCTTTATCCATTGGTTTTGTGTTGGTTCTTGTCGAACTGTGTCACTTCCTATTTTTTTTTCTCCACGAGTGACTATATTGATGTTTTGTCCGTGATTCCTAGCTTCGGCTGAAATCCACTGGAAATTCTGATTGTTCTGGTTCCTCTTTTCCTGAATATTTACTAGTAGTGTTGGACATTCCTCTGTCTCATGGTTTGATGGGTGATACATACAAGTTTTTGGTGGAAGTGGAAATTCCCATGCATAATATCCTGGTTGCTGACAATTGTGACATGTGACTGGTCCTCTACTGCATCTGAAACCTCCTCTGGCTCGTCCTCCTCCTCAGTAGCCTACTCGGTCACCTCTTGGCGCATTATATTGTGGTGCCTGATTATACTATGCGGTATTGTATTGGGGTTGTGTCGGGTTGTACTGCGGTTGCATGTTATTGTATGGTTGCTGGGGAATATTGTACTACTGTTGCATAGTATTGTACTATTGTTGCACAATATTGTATGGAGATGGGGCTTGATTGAACTGTGGCGCTACTTGCCCAGTCATCATTTCGGCCTGTACCCTGTATGCATCTGATGTTCTTTCCTGCATCAGATCCATAGTTCTGTAATCTTTGTCATCGTGGCCTACTGACTTACAAAAAGTGCAATATGAATTCTTTGGAACTGTCTTGTATTTCTGCATCATTGTGAAGTGATAAGGTTCGTGGCATGGTTTCTTTCATATTTCGCATCATAATCCTCCCTATGGTAGCGGATTTGGCATACCTATTTCCATATACTACGTGAATGTTGGGCATTCGTTCTTGTGGCATCCTTCCATCCTGCATGCGGTGCACCAAACGACTTCTCGTTTGTCCTTGTTCTTATTATGGTTCAGCTGAAATGTTAGATTCTTCAAATCCTCCTTCAATTCCTCAATAGCTGGGTCTGTCTACTGGTATTGGTTCTCTTCCAGTTGCAAGGATTCTTGTAGAGCCTCTACCTACATCTGCAATTTCTATTGTCATAAGGGAAATTTTAAGTGTGGGAGTAGTGAGTTGACAAACAGGTGTCGATGATGCATCTAGGTCATAAGGTATTTTAGTTTTCCCTTTAGTTGCTTGAATCTCTAGTCAATCTCCCATATAGATTTTCCTGGTTTCTGTCTTATCTCTATCATCACGTTCATGTATTGATCCTCTAAGATCAACTTCTAGAACTCATTAATCAGTAGCTTCTTAATGTCTACCAATTTCCTCATCATCCCAGGGGCACTTTTTGTGTCTAGACTCATGTACCAGTCTAGTTCGCGATCTCTTAGCATAATCACTAGTTGTGCAAGTTTGGTATCTTCATCAATGATATATTTTTCCTCCTAGATCTTTACACAAATGAAAAAATGCTTCTCAGGTTCTTCTGCTTATTCTCCTCAAAATTTTGGTAATCTGATAGTGGGATCGTGTCCTTCCATTTTGAATACTGAACTAATTCCTCCTCCACGTGGTGTAATACTTGAATAGTACTGCCTAAACTAGTTCCTCTAGTTGTTTCTCCTAGGGTAGATGTACTTATTTCTGTCGGACGTCCTCCGAACTTCGGTTTTCTAAATGGTGGTGTTATCTTTGGTGTATTAGTCACACATGCGTTTATGGGTTCCACACTAACATTAATATGGATAGGATGGTTGTCTTCTCTGCCCATTCTTGGACCTCTCGTTTTCCTCTCATACGTTGCATGCAGGATTTCCTCAATATTCTCCACAACTCAAATATCCTCTACTTCTCCCTCATCGCTTGCCAAGCCTTCCCTTGTAGCTACAGATCTCTTCTTGGTATTCACCTTATATTGGTAGGTTACTCCGTTACACTTCGTTCCTGATGACGCCAAGATCCACTTGAGTTGGTCATCATCCATCATGATCGGGTCCAAGGGTTCCTTCTCCTTCTTTCCTTTATCCTCACCTCCTTCCATTTATCGTCTCTCTGTTAGTGTTTCCCCCCTTCCCCCATGCACACAGGGAAGTTTAGTTGTGTGATTCCATTTCCATTACACCTTTTTTATATAGTAGTATCTTAATATAAGTATACAAGGATTGAATGTACCTTCCTCGAGGTCCACGTATAAATTCTTGCTCTCCTGCGTTGTATGACTTCACTGTGTCAAATGCAAATTTAGTGATGAAACCTGCCACAATACTATCAAGCCAAAAGTCTACTGCACAGGTGAATTTGTTGTTCACCTGTTGTAATTTCTCAATCTGTACCTGAGTCCAATCTAGTTGTTGGATCCATTTCGTCACGTGGTCATCCTTCAACCTTAGTATCCACTCCTGTAGTAGATGTGGAAAATCACAGAAAAAGACTTCGTGTAAATCAGTAAAGACATATTTATCCATATATTTGTGAGGTGTGATTCTAGGGTTTCTATTGTATTTCTGGGAAAACTCTAGCTCTTTGGTTCTCAACCAACCTTTGATTTTTTCTTTCGTGGGGTTCCAAGGTCTCAACATTCCCTTCTAATGGCTCATTGGTCTTCTTGTTTCGCTCATTCTTTTCTCATTCAATCTATTTCATCTACTCAGTCCTCTCTTGTTCCTTCTAACACAGCAACATAATTGAGTATGAGATAGGGGGTTATTAATACAAGCCATATACTATGAATCGTGGTTGCAATATACTAGTACTCACGGGTGTGTATCTATCCTTCACAGTTTATTTCCTGAAAAACATAATCATATTCCATAACAATGCATTAACTCATTCATTAATCATAACAATTAACTGTTGAAAGAAAATAAAGATATACATGCATTCATCACTTTACAGAGATATTACCGTGGTTCACCCCCTCTTGGGCTATGTCCACAAATATTTGGCTCTTGGCTCTTTTATTATGGTAGTTTTGTATCTCCAGCACCGCGTGCTTACAATCCCCTCTGATGGGTAAGATCTGTATGAGTCGAACTAGATCGCACCAGGCTCCACAGCCTATGATCTAATCCTCAAATCTTCCTCCTCTCCTTTTTTCTTAGCTCAACAACTTACAAAATTGGTTCCTAATAGAATTACTTAACGCATCAACTCATACATAGTTACGATAGAACATTAAAAAATATGAACTAATACAAAAGCAAATCAACCTCTATCTGATACCTGCATATCTCTATTTATATATATTGGGCTCTTAATCCATTTACAATGTATTACCCAAAACCTAACCCTACCGACGTTAGGTCTTCCTCCCATGCATGCATGTTTTTCTTCCACTAGCTGTCATTTTTCTTGTGCACACTTTCTCGCATGCGCACGTGTTGTGTTACCTTCCAGCTGTTACTTCCAGTTCTGCACACTTTCTTTCCCATGATCATCCTTCTTTCCACTTCGGCCTGGTGACAAAACTACTCTATGACAATCGATATCATAATCATCCAGGAAATTTGTGCATGCATTTGTTGAGTCCATTCATAGTTACAAAAATTCGACACTTTGGGGTCGTCAAGCTAATGCAACTGGATGGTATCCTTCGACTAGGATGCGTGAATGGCGCCCAACTAAAACCCTATATTTCTCATTATTGAGCCAAATGACTATTTCTCCATTCCAAGGGAGATTGTACAATAGTTATATTTTAATTTCCTTTAATTTATTTAATCTAGTTATTAACATCGAAGTGTGCATTGTTGCGCCATGAAATATAGTTCTTTTTCAGTCTAAGAAGTGCTTTTGTACATAACTTCTTACTCAGCTACACGGGATTGGAAGAGCCACCATTACATTAAATGAAGTCATTAAATATGACGAGGACCCCATTGTGGTTGGAGGGGCGGAGAATCTGAACTGTATCACAACCCATGTGCTACACGCATCTTGTCGAGTCATACACTTTATGGTAGCTACAATAACCCATTAGACCTTTCTGTTAAGCCATAAAGGCGTGATCCACATAGATTCCATCGATATCCCCACTGGGATTCTCAAGCATTAAAATGGTAAGCCCTCAGGTCGACCATGTCTCTGTCATCCCATTCATTAAATCTAGGATCACCCTATAAGATCTTACCCCGTGAGCAGTCCTGTCAGACACCTAAGCCTGAGATTGTGTTTATGGTTTAATGATGAGTTTCTTTAGGAGTAATTACAAATCTCTCCAGTTATCCCATGTCTAAGACTTTGAAAAATCACGAGTGAGACTTATTGTTTACCTCAAACTATCCTTAGTCTTGCACTATTTGCACTCTCGTATCGCTTGTGAAATCTTCTCCTCCCCATTTGAGACCCCGAGCCCCAACTCAACCCATCTATTTTTCTATTAATCTAGATCCAAAATTCCAAGAGTGACAAGAGGCTAGAGTTCATATCCAAAAGAGGCAATTCCATATGAGTCATGTGATCCCCAGGTCGAGATCATGGGTGATGTGAAGGGAAAGGTCGAGAAGGTAAAACTTGACCTCGACCTGATTAACCAAGTATTGTTTTCGTAGATGAATATTAGTGTATTCCAGGACTTGGCTCCCAATGTAATGGGAGGCATGCAGCTTGTGTCAAATCCAGAGTTCATCAACTTGTTCAATTCCACCATCATGAATCTCATGGATCTACAGGTTTTTGGAACTATTGGTGAGGTTGTGCGGTGCACCAAGTTTTAGATCAGTCCGGTGCATGACAGAAGCTTATGTCTCGATAGAAGATATATGATTCATGATGATGATATACACTAGCTCATAGGACTATCCCTAGAGGGTGAGGATGTCTCAAAAGGATTCTAAGGCCTAAGCAAGCATGGGAAGAAGAAGGGTGAGGTCAACCTATATGAGAAATTCCATACATAGAGAGGCAGACGAATGACCAAAATTGAACCAATCCTACTAGAGACGGTCCAGACATCCCGCAACATGATTTCTAGTAAGGTTATATGATCATAATACAAGGGCAAATGCACCTTAGATGCTATTTTGTAGCATAAATCTACATAAATGGAGTTGTGTTCAACTAATGCAACTACCTGCTAGAGAAAATCCTAGTTTTGTGTGAGGAAGCTCTGGAGAAAGGAAAAAAATTTACATACGACTACCTATTAGTAGTGTTCACAATGTGGAAATGGATGTCACCCTTAGGAAGACAATTTTCACCTACAAATAAGGGTCTCCTAGACAAGATGTTCGAGCCCTGACACTCAAGGTTGGACTCAAAGAATATGGAGTTCAACAATGAAACATTCTTGAAGTGGTACAACTAACTTATCGATGCAACTGAGTGGTTGTGTATACCATAGGAAATGTTGAATCTCAACACTCGTAACATTGTGTTTGGGATAAATCACCAATATACTTTCATTTTGTTGAGGCATGAAAAGTATGAGGACTTCCACATGAGTTTAATAGCCTTCTATTTGGACGAAGAAGTTTTCGACTAGGAATTCATGTCATGGGTTGGTGTTAAGCGCAACCCATGCAATTCCATCATGCATTAGCTCTTTCCACCATAGATCCTGAAGAAAAAGGGGCAGAAAGAAGGAGTGGGGTCGAGTTCGTACCCAATAGAAAAGAAGCAGAAGGTCCAAATACCATCAGACTCAGAATAAGAAGAGGATTAGGAACCTCTGGATAGAAAGAAGAGGGCATTGCCTGTGTTTTCTAAGCTCCTGGAACAAGCTGTGCTATCAGGGAAGGATGTCAATGACATCCTAGTTGCTGCATTCATAGGGGATGTTTCAACCAAGAACCCCCGAACATGTATTTCCCCTGTCAAAATATTGAACCCACAACCAATATCCACGAATGTACTTCGTACAAGAGAAACCACTCATGTTTCCCAGACTATGATTAACATCACAAATGATCATGAGACAAACACCACTACCTACACAACTGTTATTACTGAACAAGCCCCATCACCACCACATGATATCATTGTTCCCTCCCGACCCACATCCCCTGAGCCAATGCAGCTGAATAACCCCGACCCTTATAACAATGTAAAAGAACCCATTACCCTGACCACCGAAGCCTTGAGCCAACCAACCGCTATGTTAGTATTCATTGTAGTCACTCATCCTTCGACAGAGAGTCAGAAAAAATAAATCCCACCACTTGCTCCAATACCACAAGTTACATCCACCTAGAGTCCTCTCTCAACAATCATTGTTAATATTCCCATCATCAGGAGAGAGACTCCAGAAGTTTCATTACAAACTGGGGTAGGAGCAAAACCAGTTCATAAATAACTCCAAAAAACATCAGGTCAGAGCACAACATCCTTGAAAGAACAATTGGATCCATTACTCCAAAATCCATAGCAATGCGCAAAACAATTGGTTTTCCCTCTACTTCCAATGGCTCTGAAGACTAGACTTGAAAATCAACTATAAGGTCCATACCCATGGGAATAAGAGGTGGAGACACTATCCAAACATTTGATGTCTAGTGAAATGACACTACAAGTCTGATTACCTCTGGATGTTTCTCCTTCATCTGGTGATCTCGCTTAGTTGTCGACAACGCAGCTGGTGGGAATATTCAAAGTGTCAAATGAGAAATTGGAGCATATGATCCAGAAGGCTGAATGAGAAGTTGAGATCTGGAAACAAGAAGGACTCCTCATGAAAGAACAACAAATGCAGGAGGAATGTTCAAATATTCAAGAAGAGCATAAGGTATAAAAGGTAAATGAAAAACTCACATAGGCTTGAACAACAATCAGAAAGACAAAGCCTCAGCTGCCAGAATCCAACGCAACAAGTGATCTTGTCGAGCAGATCAAATTAATTCAGGTAGCCTGGTATGAGATGGTAGAACAAGAAGAAGATATCAAAGTATAGTTGTGAGACAGTAAGAGATAATTTGAGCTTCAACCCAAGAATCTACAAGAGAAACTAGAAAAAGTGGTCTTAGAAGGAAACAATGCAAGAGTAACCTTGCATAAAAGAACTACAGAATGCACAACCATTTTCAAAGTGGTTAGTGATTGGATGGGAATCATATCAAGGTGAAACCAAACATTGGAAGACCTGTGCTTTCATATACAATTTCTCAACGAAGAAGCATCCAACACCATGGATCCGTTGGAAAAACAAGAGAAATTTGAAAATATCCAACAAGAAGACAATGATCTAAGTGCATTATTCAAAGCTCAAGTTGTGGCTAAGAAAGAACTAGAAGAGTTTCGACCTGTAGTCTAGACAATGAATCTACATATGCATCAAGTGGATGCCATAGCTGATTCAGAATGGAACTCTCTAGTTGTGTCCAAGCCAAAAGAATGTATTACAGACGCCACCCGATACTGTGTTGTTGAAGCTTCACTACTTGCCAGAAAGTGGCAGGACAAAGTTGGAAAATTCCAATATGTCAAGAAAAGAGCCCTAGAATTAGAACCCGAGTTGGGACCTTCATTTGAAGAAGATAAAGAAAAAATAGTCCAATATGGAAATGGAAGCAACCTGGAACCAAAAGAAAAGGAAGAACAACAATCCAACCCAGAATCCATGAAAAAGATGAATACTTGACTCGGGGCAAGGATTTTGGTCGGAGCTTGTTGGGCCCTTCATTTTGATGAATAGAATTTACAGAAGATATGTTACAGCTTCATTTTGGTGAGCATAATTTGCGCAAGCTACTGAGGAGTTGGATAATATACTAAAGGAAGAAACAAAAAGCAGTTGGAAGGACAACGCAACATCAGTTTTGAGGAAAGAAGTTGCAACAATATCAAGAAGAAGACATAACTCTTGGGTTCTCAACCAACAAACTCAAGATTGGATTATATATATGAGACTGATAAGATTGTGAAATGTTGTTTTTATTAGGATATATGTTAGTAAGGTTGGGCTGGGATTGTCCCAGTTGCTAAAGTCATTATTGATATCTTCATGTTGTTAGCTTAGTTGAGTCTTGAGATTTGGGTAAGAACCAAACTGTCAATATAATAGAATTTTGTATTATTGTAGAATTGGAAAGAGAAAGGGACCAAGCTAACCTTGTCTCATACTTGTTGGGAACCATCCTCTAATTACTTGTATATGTGACTCAAGATGTGAGAAGAAAATGATATGTTAATACAATTGGGGACCCAAATTTTGAATATATCATGTGTATTTAGTCTTTAAAATGTAGTGAATGTTAATCTGTATTATCTTTTTGTCTGATACACTTAATTGGTTATAGCATGCTTATGAATATCATCACAACTTTGTTTTCTTCATTCTTGGTTAGGAAATTTTTAGATCTGCTACATGCTTAATCGATCTTGCGCAAGAATGACTTGAATCTTGATACCTCATAGATTTGTCTAAGTGTTATCCTTACCCTTCCCTGAGTTTTTCGTCTTAGTTGTTCTTCGAGTGAAACTTCTTCCCTCCAGGGAAGATGAAAATGCCAGCTCTCTAGACTACTTCGGTACCTTTTGTTGGTAACTTGAGAAGGACCCTAGTCTGATCACCTTTGCACCAACATGATGTCACATATGATGATGTGTCGTAAGAAAATGGGTGATATGTGTCATCTTGAAATGTGTGAATTACGTGTCTAAAAATGCCTAAAGTAAGTGCCACGTGTCTCCATGTTTAATGAATTCTAGGTGGCATAGGACACGTCAAATGAGTATTTACTTTATGAATGTGTCCTTCATGACTTCAAAGCTCCGAATTTTTGTGACTTGAGGGAATAAAAGGTTCAAAATTAATCTTGAAATCCCTAAGTGCGAAATCCCGAATTTTTTTTGAGAAAGATTTAACGTTAGATTGATTTCAAGCTAAGGGAATTTGAGAATTCGGGATAAATTGAAATAAAATATTCAAATAACATTGAAGGACGAAGTCCCGAAGTGGAACCACGAACAAGAGAATTGCATGAAATAAACATTACACAGTTAGATATCCTTGAAATCTCGTGAATCATAAATGTTAATAAGTGTCAGGATTGACGGTTTAGAATGGATTCACCCTACCGAAACACAACAATTTTTTTTATTAGTGTATAAAATATAAATCCTAAAGTGAAATTTTATTGATTAACAAAAAATCAGGAATAATTTATGAAAGGATTCAAAATTCAAAATTTAATTTCAGATTTTGACTTATGTTCTAACACTACCTTTGCACTTCTTTTTTTCTTGCACCAAAGAATTCTCTCTTGTTCCCTCTCGAGTGCTCAATATTCCCCAATCATGTGTCTCTATATGTCTTCCCCCCCTCTCTTTCTTTCCTCTATCCATTATTTTCGTGTGTTATTCTTCAATACCTTGTGGGTCATGTCAGAAGCTTCTTGATGGTACTCTTCCCATCCATGATTGATTGTCAAAGGAGACTACCCAACTACCAGTCTGAATGGTAATCAAATCTCTAGGGATGAGGAAAGTTTAGGGTCTACACTGCTTTAAATTGACAGGGTACTACCTGGTAGGTTCATTTCATATAGAAATAGCTTCCCTCATGCACCATTCCTCTCATGACATCATAACATGTGAAGGCCATACCTTTAGCAGTAGTTCAACATCTCCCTATTGCATTAATAACCAAATATTTACATTACATAATTTATCAACAGTACATTGTCTTTCAATAATCACATAGAAGTTTTGTCTAAAGTTTTTGTCATGATAATAGTTATATTTATAGACTGGGAGAAATAGGGGTCTTCTAGAATTTGTCTAATGTTGATCTAAAGGATCATCGACAAGATCACCAACTTCTTCTCGAGTTGAACAAACCCATCCTGGAAGCTATGGTACTGGTGCAGGTTCATATTCAATGGACTTGTTTGGATGAAGGTGAGAATGCAAAGGTGGATTTTCATCCTCATTGTCATCATATCAAGAATAATAAGCCATAATAGGAAGAAAAGATGGCACAAACACCAAATATGTATTGCAATCTAGAGATGAAAAAACATCAGATTAGGTTGATAGGCCAAGAGATTTTCATCAAATTTAACATCTATTCTAATAATAATCTCATTGGAATGATGTTGAAGAAGTTTGTAACCTTTGACATCTCCAAAATATCCCAAAAAAAATGCACTTCTCACTTTTAGGATGTAAAGATTTCCTTTTCTCATTAGGAATGTGATCCCAGGCTAGACTTCCAAATACATGGAAGTGTCTTACATCTGGCTGAAGTTTATTCCATGCTTCTTCCAATGTTATATATTTTAGAGCCTTTGTGGGAGTGCAATTTACTATGTAATTTTCATAGTTAATGGCTTATTCCCAATAATTAAGTCTTAATCCCTTAGATTGAATCGTACAATTATCCATTCTTTTAATGTGTGATTATTTCTCTCAACAACACCATTTTGTTGTGGTGTATATAGAACATTGTGTTGTATTTGGATGCCCTGTGTAGTGTAGTAAATTGTAAAATTGTTGTTCACATATTCACCTCCATTATTTGTTCTTAACCTTTGAAGTTGATGTACATATTGTTTTTCTATAAGGGCCTTCTAGGAAAAACAATTGTCAAACACTTCACTCTTAGGTTTTAAGAAGTAATCCCAAGTGCATCTAGAGAATTCATAATGAAATTTAAGAAATACTTTCACCAAGAAAAAGAATGAGAAGAAATCAAACCACATAAGTCACTATGAACAAGCTGTAAGGGGGTCGAGGCGTTCCAAGAGGAACGTTTGTCAAAACTATCCTGATGATGTTTTTCAATAACACAACCAACACAAACACCATCTTTGCCAGAAACAAGAGGAATACTAGTCACCATGCATTGATTACATAGTTTTTACAATGAGCAATAATTTAGATGACCAAACTTCTCATGCCAAAGTTTTCTCAAGTCATCACTATGAGAAACAAAAACTAATGGAAGATATGATGACCCAAATTTGTCAAAATTGTACATCTTGGTAATATCATCAACAATTTCAATTACCAGGACATGCTTAGGATCTTTTAAATCCTTAATTACAACTTGGTGAGGTGAAAAATATATGATTTTACCTTCACTTGAACGATTGATTTGATGTACTAATACAAGGAGTCATAAAATACTTGGAACACATAATACATCATTGAAATGACCATTATCTACCTGTTTTTATGGTTACACAAAAGCCCTTCATTTTTCTTTCTTTTTCAATAATAACTAAAATGAATCCTTTTTAAAATCATAATAAGATGGTTTCATTAAAATCCAAAATTTACATTAGGTGTTTGGTAATTGCAATAAAGTTCAAATATCCATGTACCAAACTTATTTTTTTTTTAAAAGTCATTTTAAATGCAATAAAATCTTACAAAAAATTAGCAATTACAAAATTCAATATAATTTTGTAATCATCGTTTTAGATATAGTTCAAAGTTTCTTGTTAGGCGTTTTTATGACTGCACCTCATGAAATTTGATCTATGATAGGTTGCCAAAATTTTCAAGGACTGGATCATCAAATCATTGGATCAAAGGATATTTTAATGGACACATGTTCAATATCTAGGGTAAAACATTCGATACAGATTTAATTTAGTTACTAAATTAGATATTGAATAGTCATTGTTTCTTGTGATAACATCATTGGCTGATTTAAACCCCATGCTAAAAACGATTCCCATGATAAATTACGAAGCTTTCATAACCCATTCTTCCACTCATTACTCGTTGCATGTGCTCGAATGGTTGTCATTTGGAAATATTATATGCACACCTAGATTTACCTGTCTTCCACCTCGTTGTTCATGCAACGAAATCAGAGATTGCAATCACAAGTAGAAAAATCCGAGTTTGATAAATATTTGACCTACATAAGAAGTCATACTTAGAAACAAAGAGAGGAAATCCCAAAAATAGAGAAAAAACAACATTATGGCCAAATATCAAAGAGGGTGTTCATGATGGTTGTTCGCATTGAGCCTTGCAGAGTAGATTTGATAGGTTTAAATACAGAATGTATAGTGATACTGGAATGAGCTAGTTTGGGGAATTTTTTTGAAAGTTTCATTGGTCATAATGAGGATATTACCATGGAGTTTTCTTAATACTTCAATGATAAATGTGTAGAGGTAGGGAACCTAGATTCACACCTCTAAGAAAATTTGTTAGCTCGGATGTTAAATCTCCCACAGATAGGAGAGAAATAGTTTGAGAACAAAGAAATTGAGGCCAAATCCTGGACTCCTTTCTTAATTAAGAATAGGAAAAATCCAAATTGGGTCGCAAGGGTACCTAGGGCATGGTTCAAACAACCATGGAGGGATTTGGTATTTTTAATTCAAAAGTACATAACTTGTGAAGTTCATTTTAGATTGGTTTATCTATATCATATTAGAATTTTAATACATCTTCAGGGGGATAGACCATGTTGCATTATGTTGTCATTGTTGTCAAAGAGTTGATGTCTTTTCATAGTATCATTGATGTATTGATTGATGTCCTATGTTGGCATAGATGTAATTGATGTCAAAGATGTCAAGTGGTGTCATAGTGATGTATTGTAATGGATTGATGTATAGACGTGATGATGTAAAGGTTGGTCATTATTTTCTTATCATGGTTGATAGGAATAACCAAATGGATAAACTCCAAAGTGGTTCCCTTATAGTGAAATCCCTCATGGGAAGACACTCTTGGATAAAGTTCTCAAAGTTGTCCCCTTATTGTGAAAGCCCTCACGAGAAGATGATTTGTGAAGTCCAAATGTTAAGGTATCCCAACAACGTGGTTAGGGAACCCAAGTTTGATTAGGGAATAATTTAATGAATATAAATGAACTTGTAGGAGAAACTATTCCATATGGATATTATATGTCATGTCATTTCTGGTGATATGTGGAACATCACATAACTCCTAATGGTTAGATATTTATGGTCATGTGAATTTAGAGAAACCTTATGAGTTATCTAGAAGACTCTAGAAGGTCAAAGAAGTCAAATTATTCTAGAATCTCCTAGAAGAAGTTGACCAGTCAAAGTGGTTAGTCATGGGTTAAGTGGTTGCAACAAGAAAACAATTAAACATAAATTAGTTGCAACTAGAATTGGAGAGTTTACTATTTGTGGATAAAGTGGTTAAGTGGACAAAGTGGCTAAGTGGAAAAGTGGTTAAGTGGACAAAGTGGCTAAGTGGAAAAAGTGGTTAAGTGGACAAAGTGGTTAAGTGGATACTTCTATAGGAAGCTACTTGGAGAGTATAAATAAGAGAGCAAGGGTCTCCCATTAGTATCCATTAAGAATATTGAATATATAAAAGTGATTGAGGTAACCAAAGAACATATAAGGTTATTTTTAGAGGGAAGGTGAAGTAAAGAAGGCCGAAATTCAAGGGAGGATAAAGTCTTTTGATTATGCTTTCTAAGGTATGTTATTTACAGGTCATCTCACCATTTTCACAATAATTTTTTTTATAGAATGATTCAAATAGAAAAATATGGATTATGTTCAGACAACATATCCAAGTAATTGTGATAAAAATTTCAGCATGTGGGTCGTTGTATTTTGGGAGTTAAACACCATGGAAAATAGGGTTTGTGGCTAGTCCTGAAACTAGTCTAAGAAATGTTTTTCGGTTAAAAACATCATAAATTCTTCATAATAGATCCCAATCTAGTACAACAAAATGTATTGGTTATAGTACATCCTGCAATATGTTGTGTACCATTTTCATATCCATAAGAAAATATTCCATGCGGGGCATGCTCTACAGGTTCGCTCTCTAGAATAAGCCAAAATTCAACAAGGTATGCCATTTTTGGTATAACTCATTTTATGGGAGGTTCCAAGCAGTGAAACCTGGAGAAATTGATGAAAATTTTATACCATTTTCAGACCTTTATTCATTACAGGTACATAGTTATTATTGTTTCAAGTTAGGGTTGATGACTAATCCAAAATTAGTCATGTGAGACTAAAGTAAAGTTTAATGAAAATGCTAGTTTCTTGTTGTTGAAGTTAAGGAAGTTTTGTAGGTCTATGATCACATACACTAGGTATGTTACATAGTTACATATCATATTTGGATGATGATATTGATGATCATGTTGAGGTGATAGGTTTTTGTGACAGGTTGTGCATAGTTGATGTACTTTTATTGGTATAGACTGTTGGTATATTTTGAAAGATTTATTTTTGTCTACAAGATGGGTCTTGTACTTGAGGCTTGGATTCCTCACATCTCATTTGGTGCTAAGATACGTAGGTTGGGTCT
Source organism: Picea glauca (assembly GCA_000966675.3). Taxonomy (NCBI): domain Eukaryota; kingdom Viridiplantae; phylum Streptophyta; class Pinopsida; order Pinales; family Pinaceae; genus Picea; species Picea glauca. The sequence continues at coordinate 612,485 of JZKD02S1672977.1, read as the reverse complement.
TGCATTGAGAGTTGGTGCTGATAAAACCCCAAGGATTGTAGTCCATAATACAAAAAAAACTTATACATGTATTTGATGTTCCTTGTGTTCTTTATTGTGATGGTGCATAGCTCTTTATTGCTAATCAATGTAATTGAGATATATTTACATGAAATAAACTAAGTATGAATGGAATTAATAAGTAATGATGTTGTGAATGGTGACTGCTAACTAAATTTTTGTGAGAAGTGTAAAAATATCCCTCGCACTGATTCACCCGCTCCTCTCAATGTGATCAGTGTGCCCAACAATTGGTATCAGAGAAGGCCTTCACTATAAGACTTAAAAATCTTGGAGGAGATTCATGGACACACAAATGGATGAAGAAGTTCCAATATTTGATGAGAAAAATGATTCATCATGGAGAATATAAATGAAATGGTATTTGAAAGAAAACGAAGCAGGTGTTTGGAAAGCAACTATTGGTGGATCAGTTCCCTTGAAGAATAAGTAAAAGGTTGCAGCTCAAAATGAAGAAAAGAAGAATGATGCATTGGCTCTCAAGACCATTTTCAATGGACTCTCAAGTTCTATAAAATAAAGCATGGGACAATGTACTTCCACCAAGGATCTATGGATGAAGAAAGAGAAGACATATCAAGAAAAAAAGGAAGACACTCAAGACAATTCCATCAAGAACAATGAAGGTAAAGACTCTCCAAAATCATCTGCTTGCAATAATTCTAAGTGTGATGATGTTGAATGTTTCTCTACAAGTGAAGAAGAAAATCTAGAAGTAGTTTGTGTAGAATCAGATGATAGTTATCCTATAGATGGAGAGGAAGATTTTTTGAAGATTAAAGATAAAGTTTTATCTGATTTAGATAATGCTAGTAGTGAAATAGGACATTACTCAATTGATTTTGAGTATCTTTAAAAATATACCAAGGAAGTCGTAGAAAAGTACCCAAGATATACCATGGCACTAAAGAAAATGCTCAAAGAACAAGAAGAAAGTAAAAAGATTCAATTAGAAGAAACAAAATAAGAGATCAAAAGACTAAAGAATGAAATAGAAGAAAATAAGAAGGTAGATGATGAGATTAGAAAAAGTCTTGAAGTTAATTTCAATATTAAGATCAAAAATAAAGAAGTCAAAAGAATAAAGGAACTATTGAAGAATCAAGTAAATGAAAAGGAAGAGTCATGCCGAAAGTTGGAAGCTGAAGTTGTTGTTCTTAGAAAGAAAGTAGAGAATTCAAACACTCACATCAAGTTCATGAACAACTCAACAATCTTGTATGAGATCCTAGATAGCCAAAGATCTCCAAATGCTAAATCAAGTCTTCGATACAACAATGAAGCTATACATATTGAAGCTATCACTTCTAAGAAGCATGAGGTAAGTCCTTCATTCTAAAAATGTGGAAGTAATGTTTCAAGTCAACCATCCACACAAAGAAAGAAAACTTTCAAAAGAAAAAAGAAAGGAAGACATCAAGAAGCCATCTTTACACCTCAAAGAAAATTCAGAAGAGAGACACCTTCAAGATGGACACCAAAGCAATGGTATGAAAATGTTTTTCATGGTCACCACTACTCGTGTAATGAATATGGTCACAAAGCTTTGGATTGCAGACATTATGCAAGGAAAGATAATGGAAGGTTTCATAACACCTTAATGTGTTGGCGATGTAATCAAGTGGGACTCATTGTTGCTCATTGTCACACAATGAGATGCTATAGTTGTAGTGGGTTTGGCCAAAAATCCAAGGATTGTTGGAACACAAGAAGACAGTCCATAAGGAGTGCTTCATATAGCATGACAAGAAGAAAACATGAAGCTAAGAAGGAACACAATTTTGAAAATATGAAACTTAGAGCTCAAGTTTTCAGAAGTTGGGTCACCTTCAAAAGTGGGTGAAGAAGAATGAACAACCATAATAGAATGACATCCATGAGGAAAGCTCAAGCTTGATTTTTTCTAAAGAATACGCGGGATCTTGTGGGAGAAGTTACGTACATACATGAGGTGACCTATAGAAAGGTCATGTACATACATGAGTTGTCTATAGAACAAGTCATGTACATATGGTAAAATCCTTGGAAAAGAAGGCTATGCAGATGAGTTGTAGCATGGTTTGATGGTATAACTTTGTTTTGCATGGTTTGACATGGTTTATTTCAAGTTTTCATGATTATATGTTGGCATGTGTATTTGATGTGTGTATGGTGATGACATATGGTTGAGTGTTGAAAGTATATCCTGAATGCATGGTACTAACCCTAGAGTGTGGATTGAGACATTTACTATTGAGGAACAATGTTGGTTATGTAAGTGATGATAATGGCATGTTGTTTATGGGACAATTCATGTTGATGTGATGTTAGCTAGAGACATATAATTGATCTATTGAGCGACACTCTTAGTACATGTTTAGAGGTACTATTGGTTTCTTAGTATTTGTTGTAGTGAATGTTTTTTTAGGAATATCTGTCATGGTACATGGCTGGTACATATGGGAGCTCCATTGATATATCTTATGATGTATTTTTAGAGGCATATTTGTTGGATGTCTTGGTGCATGCATTTGGCATGTGGTTGAGCTACATATTGGGACATATAGTTGTTGAGTTGATGATGTGGTTATGTTGTACATCATTGATGAGTCATAGCTTGATCTATAGCTGATGCGTGATTGGTGCATGTTTGGGACATTGTTAGAGGCACTTGATAGTAGTATTATTATTAAATTGTTTATGGTTGATATGGCATACATGTATGGGAACACATCTTGATTGTAGTTCATCTTGTTGAGGTTTGGTGCATGTTTGATGCACTTGCTTTGGTACATGATGTATGTGATGATATAGTTGAGACACTTGTTATGATGCTTGGTTGATATATTGATGGTTGAGATACATGGTTGTGGAACTTGGTTCATGGTAGAGGTATATCATGAATGATATGACACTTGTTTGAGGTACATGGTTGGCATGCTGGTAGAGGCATATGGTTGGTACATAGTTGACACATATTCTTGGAATATGGTTGATACACTCCATTGATGGTATCTTATGGTATATTGTATGGTATTGATGTACATGGTTGATATACATGGGTGTTGTGCATGGTTGGCACATAGTATGGCACATGATGTACATGGTTGATGTTTTGTTCATGATTCTCTATTCATTGTTGACATATCTTTTGCTTCATTATGTATGGTATGGAATGAGTTTGATGCATGGATAGGTACAAGGATTTTCATAGGAAGAGCATATCATTCTTGAGTATTTGATATATGTTCTAGTTGAGCAGTAACATTTGTAGCATAATCAGATTGTAGTGGTGGCATATTGTTCATCTTGTAGAGAAGATAGGGGGAGACATACCCACAAGGGGATTCATTTTTCTTCCCATGATTCCAGGAGGAGAGATTTATCAGATGCAGGATAGAGAGATATATGCTTGGAGATAGAGCACAAAGGTATGTTTCTAAGGGGAACGATGGTCACAGGGGGAACATGAGTGATATGTCTTCAACATTAGATCATAGTTATATCCCTTGTTAAAAAGGGGAGAAATTATTCAGAGGTAGATCAAAGGTATCCATACAAGGGGAGTAGCCCCAAGGAGAGTTCAGGCAAGGGGAGCAGCCCCAAGGATAGAAATACCATTTTCCATTGATGTCAAAGGGGGAGAGATAGTCACACTGATTTGATTGAGATGAATATTGATGGAGAAAAATGCCATGCTTACATGTTTCCATCAATGATTGGTGTTGATATCAATGTTGGCATTTCCATCAATGCCAAAGGGGGAGATTGTTGCATAATGTTGTCATTGATGTCAAATGATTGATGTCAAAGAGTTGATTTATTTTCATAGTATCATTGATGTATTGATTGATGTCCTATGTTTTCATAGATGTAATTGATGTAAAATATGTCAAGTGATGTCATAGTGATGTATTGCAATGGATTGATGTATAGATGGGATGATGTAAAGGTTGGTCATTATTGTCTTGTCATGGTTGATAGGAATAACCAAATGGATAAAATAAAAAGTGGTCCCCTTATGGTGAAATCCCTCATGGGAAGATGCTCTTGGATAAATTTTTCAAAGTGGTCCCTTTATGGTGAAATCCCTCATGGGAAGATCCTTTGTGAAGCCCAAATAGTGAGGTAGCCCAGTAGTGTGGTTAGTGAACCCAAGTTTGATTAAGGAATAATGTAGTGAATATCAATGAATTTTTAGGAGAAGCTATTCCATATGGATAGTATATGTCATTCCATTTCTGGTGATATGTGGAATGTCACATAACTCCTCACGGTTAGAGAGTTATGGCCATGTGAAGTTAGAGAACCCTCATGAGTTATCTAGAAGCCTCTAGAAGATCAAATAAGTCAAATTATTCTAGAATATCCTAGAAGAAGTTAACCAGTCAAATTGGTTAGTCATGGGTTAAGTGGTTTCAACAAGAAAACAATTAAAAATAAATTAGTTTCAACTAGAATTGGAGAGTTTACTATTTGTGGATAAAGTGGTTAAGTGGACAAAGTSGCTAAGTGGAAAAAGTTGGTTAAGTGGAAAAAGTGGCTAAGTGGACAAAGTGGATAAGTGGACATATTTGGCTAAGTGGACAAAGTGGCTAAGTGGAAAAAGTGGTTAGGTGGACAAAGTGGTTAACTAGATACTTCTAGAGGAAGCTACTTGGAGAGTATAAATAAGAGAGCAAGGGTCTCCCATTAGTATCCATTGAGAATATTGAATATATACAACTGACCAAGGTAGCCAAAGGATATCTAAGGTGAATTTCAGACGGAAGGTGAAGTAAAGAAGGCAAAAATTCAAGGGAGGATAAAGTCTTTTGATGATGCTTTCTAAGGCATGTTATTTACAGGTCATCTCACCATTTTCAAAATAAGTTTTTTTCTAGAATGCTTCAGATAGAAAAATATGGAGGATTTTGAGACAACATATCCAAGTAACTGTGATAAAAATTTCATATTATGGGTCGTTGTATTTTGGAAGTTACACTCCATGGAAAATAGGGTTTGTGGCTAGTCCCAAAACTAGTCTAAAACAAGTGTTTCGGGTAAAACGTCATAAATTATTCATAAAAAATACAAATTTAGTAAGACTAAAGTTATTGGTTAGAGTAAAATATTTAGTATGTTGTGTACCATTTTAAGATCCATAAATAAAATATTCCATGTGGGACATTCTCTACAATGTCTCTCTCTAGAATAAGACAAAATTCAGCAAGGTATGCCATTTTTGGTATAACTCATTTTCTGGGAGGTTCCAAGCAGTGAAACCTGGAGGAATTGTAGAAAAGACAACGAAGAACACTGTGTACCATTTTCATAACTTTATTCATTATAGGTATAGAGTTATGATTGTTTCAAGTTAGGGTTGTTGACTAATCCAAAATTAGTCATGTGAGACTAAAGTAAAGTTTGATGAAAATGCTAGTTTCTTGTTGTTAAATTTAAGGAAGGTTTGCAAGTCTATGATCACATACACCAGGTATGTTACATAGTTACAGATCAGATTTGGATTATGATATTGATGAGATAGGTTGAGGTGATAGGTTTTTGTGACATTTTGTGCATAGTTGACGCACTTGTATTGGTATAGACTGTTGGTACAATTTAACATATTTCTTTTTGTCTACAATCTAGGTCTTGTAATTGAGGGTTGGATTCTTCACATATCAGTTGGTGCTGAGATACGCAGGTTGGGTCTTGCATTGAGAGTTGGTGCTCTCTTGGAGTTGGTACTCTATTTCAGTTGGTGCTGATAAAACCCCAAGGATTGTAGTCTGTAATACAAAAGAAACTCATACATATATTTGATGTTCCTTGTGTTCTTTATTATGATGGTGCATAGATATTTATTGTTAATGTATGTAATTGAGATATATGTACATGCAAGAAACTAAGTATGAATGGAATTAATAAGTAATGATGTAGTGAATGGTGATTTCTAACTAAAGTTTTGTGAGAGGTGTAAAAATATCCCTCACACTGATTCACCCCCCCTCTCAGTGTGATCGGTGTGTCCAACAGACCATTGAACACGCCTCATTATCTACTTGATTATTTGAGAAAAAATTCCAAAAATATTAAAAAACATAAAAGGAATGTTGAGAAATCCATTTATCATCATGGCCTTATTCAAATCATTTCTAAGAGTTAATTACATAGGAAGGAGATAGAATGATAACCAAAAAATATTTTCAAAAGTAGGATAACATTGGGGTGTCTATAGATAATTTACTACAAGTCACTATAGGGATTAAAACCACTGACAACACAATGAATCCCATAGTGGGAGATTTAGGAAATGTGCAAGAAATTTGTAGTTTTTATTAGGTTAAAAAGGACACATGAAGAAGAAATAACCCCAAGTGAAAACAACTACGAAATTGGTGCCCCAAACTAGGACAATTCATTTTGTAGCCAGAAAACTATTAGAGGATCAAAGTAAGTGTGAAAAAATAGAATCACCCCCCATCAAGCCAACAAAGAAACATAAAGTTTAGATATCTTATTTAAACCCTAAAACCTCTCTAGAATTGTATACTTAGAAAATGTTATACGAGTACATTGAGAATAAGGAGTTGTTGGGTGAAGAACCATTAGTCTTAAATGATCCATAATTTTCATCAGATATCAACATTAACATAGTTGTTTCACCTACAACCAAAGAAGGTGAGAAAATATATACCAGTGAACACAAATCCTGAAGCAGGTCAAACCTTAATACCATAATATGATTTATTCACTCTGTCAAATTTCATGATGACCTCTCTATTGAGAAAAAGGGAAGATGAGATCACAAAGTTAAAGAATGAGATGTGGGAAATGAATATTCTTCATAAAGTTATTAAATATGAAAATGAATCCTTGAAACTTCATAGGACAAAGATTCAAGATGAGAATGAATAGTTGAGAAAGTAGAATGATTTGTTGGTGAAATATGCACACAAATGGCTCAAGAAGACCAAACTATTTAAGAAAAGGAATCAGAGATTGCAAGTAAATATCCTTCTGTGCAAACCAAGAAGACAATACAAGCATCAAAGATGAGGATTATAGGAAAGACAACATTTTGTTACAATTTTTGTCAAAACTCCATGCAGTTTTTGTCTACCATTATGCCTACCTTTTTTTCAAATATTTTTGATAACTAATACCCCTTTACTTTTCCAAAAATCCCACACTGCAATGACTCAAGATCAAAAGGTATTAATATTTATATTCTTGATGTCTGTTGTAGAAATTTTTTCCTTACTCCATGCATATTTCTTTAATGGCCTTCCATTTCCCTCTGTAGACTTAATTTCCCTTTTTTGTTAACTCTAGAGCTAAAAATTCATATTTTTGTCCATATATGCGACCTACCAGTTACACAACTTATGTATACCTAGGTTTCTTCACTACAACGTGCGTACATTAGCTTTGGTGCTCAAAAATTAAAAATTATGTCAGGTTTCCATGCCATGTTACGTGATCCATGATCCTTGACCTTCCATATACTGGAAACACTTTGACTAGGCCCTTTAGTTCCATTTGGAGGCTATAAATTGAACCATATCAAATCCTAATGGGAATTCAACTAGGAGAGCAAAGACACTCTGGAGAAATTTCACTTCATATTGGGTCTGCATCCCTTTGTCCTTGAAAGTATGATCTTGTTGTGTTCAACCCCCAATATCTTGCTACTTTGTGATGGAGAGCCTCATTAAATCCTACATATGATATTTCCTTTATGGAGGATTGAAGTGGTGGAGGCCCAACTGGAGGGATTTAGTTTCTCGGTTTTGATATGTGCCATTACGTATGTTTGTCACCTATGTACTTCGATTGATTACTTTAATAGAAATACTTTTTTCTTGTCCAATTAATATCTTACAAATATTTGAATTACTTTACATGGTTGTATTTGTCATGTATGTTAATGGATTATGCTAATTTATATTCTGAAATTATATATTATCACCACATTCTTTCATATCTCAGTTGTTGAGGACAAGTTAGAGGTATAAATATTTCATTTGCGTGCTCAACGGTGGTCTTCTTCGAACGTCTGGGCGAGGTAGGTTTTTAGCCTTGTCTTGTTAGCATTTCATTTATATATCATACTTGAGATTAGAGTTGATTTCTAGGCATTGTTCCATCTACTGTGGTTTTCTCCTAGCCATAGAGATATTTTCCTCCTAAAAGAAATAGTAACTCTGCTGGGGAGCTCTCCTTTTTGGGGTATTGGGTGTTTTTTTCATTGATTTTCTCTTTGTTTTCTTGTGTTTTTGCTTTGCCTATTCTTTGAGAGCCTATATCTTGCCTTGTATCTGAGTTTCTTGGCCTAACCCTTACCATGGAAGTGTCTTTTTTGGTATACATGGTTTTTCCCTTGGAAGCCATGTACATATGTGAGTTTCCTATCTTTAGGGCGTGTATATATGCTTATGTTCCATGAACAATCACATACATCATATCTTAAGTATTTTTGGATGAGTTTGGTGTTGGATGGGTGAATTGTGTTGGTTGTTGAGACTTCTTGGGGCCCCATTTTGACTATTAAATGTCCACAAAGTGATTAGAAACTTGTTTATTGTTGATTTTTTGGGAAAATTCATTTATTGTCATTTTTCTCATTTGTTGTCCTTGCATACTGGTTTGGGTAGTCACTTCTTGGTATCCTACTTGGATTGTCTTCCTTTGCTTATATTAGGGTCTTCCTGTGAGGTTGTTATTCATTGCTTACATTTTCTTTTCATTATATTGAAGATACACAAATATTTTCTTTATTTCATTTTTACTCATGGCATTTGCACTTTTGGTTACTTTGCATTGATTTTGGCATATTAAGAAAGACTGCACTTCATTGAAATTGTAGAGATTTCATTTTGGAAAAAAACATTTAGAAGCATACCATCTCATTTGAAATTCAAGACTAGTACTTAGCAATGTTTTTACATTTTCTTCTTTTTATATATACTGATTCGTAATACCATCAGTTTCATGATCGCACCCTTGAGTAAGCAGAAGCCATTAAAATTAACACTTATTAATTAAAATTGATTAGAAACGATTTTATTTTTCAGGATACACAAACAAGTATAGGACCTAGGGCCTTGGAATAGGATTTTCTGAGTAAACTTTTCCAATGCTATAAAAATAAACATATGTGTCTGACCAGGGAGTGGTGAAATCCATTGTGTAATTGGTGACATCAGGAGCCTCCACTCACACTGGAGTTAAGAATGAGGTCATGGGAAGTTGGTTGCAGAGATATCCCTCTAATACCTTCCTAGATTCAGAGATATATTTTTGGTTCTATTCATATATGAAGGTCTCGCTAGTGCCCTTACCTCCATGAGAGGCGATTCTTTCAAGATTTCAGGATTTGTTACCCTACCCATATGATGGATCGGACCTGCGATTTCTCACCTATGCATTGGTTATATCATGATGAATCTACTTGCTTGACATAGGTAGACACATATGTTACTTGTAGGGGTTATTCTGCAGGTACCTTGAGTTAGATAAGGTTCAGACAACAAACATAATTTATGGAGGATTTCCTGTATGGAGGGATCTGACCGAATACACTATGAAACCTACATGGGCCTTTATAATTGATTCTGACACCTCCACTCTATTGTTGCGGAGTCTCATGCCCCTCTTGGGCAAGGAATACCTACTTCAGTTTGGGAGGTCCCTTTCAACCATCATATATTGTTTGTGTGCATTGGCCTTAGCTTCATTTAGGAGTGTTCTCTCTGATTATTAGTCGACCTTACAATTTTGTATTGTATCTCGAGTTTTGAGTCATAGTGGAGCAAGACCAACCTCCTCATAGGTTTCGTTGTCTTTTGAATCTACCACCACATCTTAATATTTTACCAATACCACCTCCTAAAAGGCATAGAGTTAATAAGTGTGGTACGCATATCTCCACCTACCAGTCTCGTGATCGTCCTACCATGAGCACTGAATCATATATGAATGTTTCGGGAAGCCCTTTGACTCCTATATCCGCTATGATTAGTGGGATCCCTTTGACCCTCTTGTCATCAATGGTTTTGGATCCAAATACTCCCTCATTCGGTGATACCCAACCCTTGGTCTCTTCTTAGGCCATGGGAATGAATTCCTTTGTATTTTCATACGATATGCCAAATTTTAGTACTCATTCAATACTTTCAGCCACTAATCCATTTTTGTATGGTATGCCATACATGACTTTGCATTTCTCATAATTCATGTAGACATCTTATGTGAATCCTAGTTTTAGGTCTGGGGGCATGACGCCTCCTTATGTTCCTTTCGCATTTGGTGGGGTCTATGTCCCTTAATAAAATCCCACAGTAAGAGGATGGAATCCTCTTTCTTCCGGGCCTAATCCTAGCTTCAATTTTCCAGGATGGAATCTGCATACAGGTGGTTCTTCTACTTCCTATATTCCATCCATCACTCCTTCTTCCTTTGGAACGATTCCTACGAATGATTTTATTATGGAGAACCCCTCTCTATCCTATGGTGTTTCATCTAGAGGGAGCCAATTCTATATTATGGGAAACCCCTTACATGAATTTACTTCGTCCGGGGGAAACATATATCCTCATGTAATAAATACTTATAATGTCACTTTCTCTTCGCAAGTGGCTACCTCGATGCCCTTACAACCTTTTATGAATCAACTGGGAGGAGGGTAATATCCTATTGGATAGGGCCATTTTGTATAACGAAACCTTTCATGGAACCATTATTCCCTGGGAGAATGGTGTTAGAATATAATGGATGTTCTCGTTTAACCATAGAAAATATCACTATTGTCACCCAACCATAGGCCGAAGCCACCCCCGAGCACCTTAACCTTGACAGAGAATCATTCCAGAAGAAAACCCTAGGCTATATAGCCAAACAACATAGCGCAAATTTCTCCAAGGATAGTGCACCAAATAGGAGTAACAAGAGATGATCACAGATTCCAAACCATAACCAAGAGAGAGTCCAGGCCAAAAATGAATTGGTAGCTACAACATCTGCAACAACATCTCTCCTCCAAACTTGCACACAAACTGGCCAACTACAGTGCGCACAAGTGATGATTCTGCAATTCTGAGAATGCCTACTAGAATGAATACTAACCTCCTGTATTTATACTAAAACTGGAAAACTACCTAGGTTGACTTCTCATTCTGGGTTCCTATTTACTTAGTGTATAATATTTCCATTAGCCAACTTCTTCTCTTGGAGGCTAATAACCTAATACAAATTATCCTCTTGAGACGACTTGTCTTCTAGGGTTATTAGCCAACTAATTTAGGGTTTCTTATTGCTTCCTGAAATATTATATTCTCGTCAGGTTTACATGTGGAGGTAAATACCTCCTGCAACTACCATAATATTAACACTCCCTCCTAGCTAGAGAGGTATTTGAAAGTAATGGTCTTGAGCACAAACATACCATTTACCCGGTAGCATCAACATAGTCATATAGACTATATCATGACTAGATCATGAGCACCATCATCACTATCAGTGTCATCAGTTGCATCATCTCTCGAAACCATACTCCATATGAGTAATCAGACATGATGATGGATAAGTCACTCACTCCACAGAGTGACACAAGAGCCATTATTCTAATTCGGACATATGTCCTAGAAGAATAAATGTTCTGAACCATTTTCCATCTGGGAAATCTCTGTCCATTGATCATCAATCTAGCTGATAACCATTTCCAAGACTACTAATAGTCTTCAACATGATTGGAATAATGTCATTCAATAGAACACAACTGTGTCTATCCATAGTAGCACACAACTACAATCCATTGGTACACTGCCACACCAAGTAGCACACAAATACTTGATCAGTGACATATAGTCACAATCAGTGGAACACATCCACTACAGTAGTATACATCTACTGTCTAGAGACATACAGTATCCATAACAATCATATCATCAACATGTATAGAAAACATTGTCATGATATATAAAATGAATCATCTGAGCCATTCTTCCACTCACATTTGTGAGATTTGGAAGAGCATCTGCCTTAAGAAAGTAAAACATCAACGATGAGTTATCTGGACTATTTGTCTCAATCAAGGAAGAATAATTGTCCTGATTTCTGAGCCTGGACCATTCACCTATCTGGGCCATTCCTCTGACACTAAAAAAAGTGCAACCTTGAGAGAATGAATCTTCCCTAGGGAATGCCTGTCCCTGATTGTTGAACCTGGACCATTCGCCTATCTGGGCCATTCCTCCAACACTAAACAAATTGCAAACTATAGAGAATGAATCTGCCCTAGGGAGTGACTATCCAGACCATTTCCTAAGGAAATGATTGTCCTGCACCAACCTCCAAAACAGACCATTCTTAGAAACTACTCACAACTGTGAGCTTCGAATGAATGACTGTCCAGGAAAGGCAGACCAGTCTTCTTGACCACTACTTAGAGTGGTAGTCAAGAAGATAGATTTTCCTAGATCATTCCCTATGTTAACCACAAGGGGAATCACTGTCTATGGTACATTAGCAATCCATCGAACCATTTTCATTATGAAAATGACCATTCGATCTGAACCATTTTCCAAACTAGAAAATGCATGTCCGTCAGAAATCTCAAACCACTTTCCGAACTGGAAAGGAACTTCTCATCCTGGACCATTTTTTGAACTGAAAAATGACTGTCCATAAATCAATAACACATCAGTGCTCCCTCCCTACCTGGGAGTCATCTCTTCCTTTTTCAATAAGGAAGTCATCTCCACGAGCTCCAGCTTGAGTACACAAACTCTTTCATCTTGAACAGAGGCTTTACCAAAATGTTTTCTTATCTTCTCATCTATGAAGATATATATTGTAGAACCACTTCTCCTTTCTGGACTTCATCACAGAGAATTTAATGCTTGATCTCAATGTACTTTAGTCTTTCTGGAACAATGTTTTTCTGAAGGCTTCATATAACTATGATCATCATAGTTGAATTCAACTATTTTATTTCTTGTTAGCTCATAACATCATGGAAAGGGTCAAACTTGGAACATATCCAAGTGGTACTTCTTTTGTCATCATGAGATCTTTGTCATGGATTGAAAATCCATCATCCTTGAGTTTTGAGTAACCATTCTGATACAATATCTTTGTTATAGAATGTTTTTCACCATGCTTATGTTGTGCATTGGAGGCTTCGCACCAAGTTGTTTGAATCCATAAAAAACCTTCTTCCATCTACATACAATAGTCTCTTCCTAGTATACCTCAAAGCCTTGAGGTTGTTGGATTACTGAGAGGGGGAGTGAATCAATAATAGAGAAATTTAATCCCTTTTAACCATATAATCCAAGTGTTATATGAATGAAGCATTATTATCCAATATTTGCAGAGTAAATAAGCAATGAACAAATGAACAATCATACACATACACAGTACACCAGTGTTTTACGTGGAAACCCAAATCGGGAGAAAACCACGAAATGATTTTTCTTATATGTCTTGAAGAATTACATTCATTGGAAGAACCAACTTCCTTTGTTTTCCAGCTACAACTAGAAGGAGGCTCCAACCCCCAAGTTTCTCAGGCTACAACATGAGGGAAGCTCCAACTCCCTAATTCTCTGGATACAACCAGAAGGAGGCTACAACCCGCTATGTTCTCTGGATACAACCAGAAGGTGGCTACAACCACCTGTCCTTGCCCCGTCCTACCACCCTGAAGTAGAAGTAGAATGATTGAACCACTATCACACTATCACTGTGAGATATACCAATGTAAACCTGTACCAATAAATCTAAACCATGCATCAACCATGCATCAACCTGTACCTCAACCTGTAATCAACCTGTACCATAAACAAGTGCATCAACCATGCACCAACTTGTAAT
>JZKD02S1672977.1:521130-591948 GCA_000966675.3 Picea glauca | reverse complement strand
TCTCACTAAATTTGGATCTGTTATGAAGAAGTTATGACATTTTTACCCGAAACACCTGATTTTGACTAGTTTCAGGACTGGCCACAAGCCCTATTTTCCATGGAGTGTAACTCCCAAAATACACCGACCCACAAGATTAATTTTTTAAAACATATACTTGGATATGTTTTCTCAATGGAATAGAACTTTCAGGATCTAAATCATTATAGAAAAAAAGTTATAGCGTAAATGGTGAGATGACCTGTAAATAAATACCTTAGAAGGCGCCATCAAAAGAATTTATCCTTCCTTGCATTTCGGCCTTCTTTTCTTCACTTTCCTCATAATTTAGGCTTAGATATCCTTGGTTACCTAAAAAACATATAGATATTCAATATTCTCAAGTGTGTTTCAAATGAGAGAGCCTTGCCTCTTATTTATACTTCCTTAAAAACATCTTCTAGGTCACTTGGCCCACTTTCCTTATTTTAGGGTTGGGCCCACTTCTAATTTCTCCATTGAATTTATTACTGAAATAATTTATTTTGTATTAAATTTGAATTATAATACACTAATCACTTCACTTTATTTTTTACCTTTTAAAATCTCTTAAACCACTTTGACTACTTTGATCTTTTGGGACTTCCAGATGGCATATGAGGGTCCTCCAATTTCGTAAGGCCATAACTCTCAAACCGTGAGGAGTTATGTGACGTTCCACATACCACTAGAAATGGCATGACATGTACTATCCATATAAAATAGTATTATCTGAAAATATATCATAACTCATACCATTACCCATCAAACAAACTTGGGTCTATTACCCAAACCTGGGGTCTCCAACTTCTCATGGCCATAACTCTCTAACCGTGAGGAATTATGTGACGTTCCACATACCACTGGAAATGAAATGACAAGAACTATCCATATAGGATATTTTTCCCTGAAAAATTCACTGTCCTTCATCTAATTATTCCACAATTAAGCATGGGTTCTCTTACTCCACAAAGTGTCTTCCCATGAGGGCTTTCACCATAAGGGGACCACTTTAGAGTTCATCCATATTTACTTCTTATCAACAATGACAAAACAATAATGAGTCATATTTACATCAAACAATATTGGGNGAAAATGACACCTACAATCACCTCCCAGTACTCGTCGAACCTGAGTGTGAACTGATCTACTATTTTCGTGTTGAATCCTTGGATTTTTCTGCAAAAGGCCATGCAACCAACCTACTCAAAAGACACCCTAACCTTGATATCTTCATTGACCAATGTCAATATTTGAAGCTCGGGCCCAACATTCCTGCCACTTCACGCACCTTTCCTTATGTTCTGGGATTTTGTCATGGTATAAATCATATTGGTTCTGCATGCAATGGATTTTGTGCGAGCCAGAGGCAGTAATATCAATTGACCTTATTTTGCGAGAAGAATAACAGGTGATGCGTAACTCGACTGATGAAAAGACTGCATGTAGAGCGCTCAAAATTTATAATCGTGTGGACGAGAGATGGAAACGTGCTGGGGGGCACTGAACTCATGGTGACTGAAGGTTTCTGAGAGATCTTGAATATTTTCGCAGTACATCCACACGATGGGTATGCTTTAGAGTGTGTGAAGTACAACTGATAAGAGTGGAAATGCATATGTGATACGAGCGATATGTTTTTTCATTCTATCTGACTTCATAATGAGCTGATTATGGTCACTTTGTCTACCAAAGTAAATTCTATTTAAAAACTTGCCTCGACTTCAGGAACGTAAGACCTTCTCTTCTGACAGGACCTGACTCTTTGGGAAAAGTGTTTTACCCCTTACATATGTTTTGGATCTGATATCCCTTCCTAACTCCAAGGGCCAACAAACCACTTGCTGAATTCGAATCCTGTGCCTTTTCGGTACCTAACCTCACTTTCTTTGACACACAGACTCTGACTCAACTAAGACCGAATCTAACTAGAAAAATGACATCTCTAACACTATGCATCACGAGCCATCATGGCCCCCTGTCCCCACTAAGTTTCCTTTTGACATTCCAAAGATTCAAGGAAATACTGGTAAGGAACCAGGTGATCATGTCATCACCTTTCACCTATGGTTCTGTTCTAACTCCCTTAATCACTATTCTATTCATTTGAGTCTATTTCAATGCACCCTCACGGGGGTTTCCATAAAGTGGTACATCGAGCTACCTGGGGCACCTACAAAGCTTTCAATTAGATGGTTTTGGTTTTTCTCAATCACTTCCAATTATTGGTTCGTTATGATGTCGGCCTAGAACTCTTATCAACTTTTTGGAAAGATAAATCCACCCATATCTCCGACCATATCCAAGAGTGTCATAGAAAAAAGAGGTTGATTAAATCTTACATTCCTCTATATTGTTTGTTAGAATGGATTCTCAATATTTGTTTCCTTATATTTCAAAGGATGTTTCTACATCCAGATTGACATCGGAGGAAGAAGCCATCTTCAAATCCAAAAAATTAGATCTTATATATGCTCAATATGGGATGATTTATGAGATTATTCCTAAGACACCATGGTCAAACTATGATCCTAGACAAAATCCCGCACCTCATGTTGATGGCATCGTAGGCTCTGCAAGTGATAAGACTATAGACTTGGTGATAAACCAGCTAAAAGATTTGTCTCTTAGCCATCCTGTAGCAGGAAAATATTTGGCTTCATCCTCCACCACCCAGATGACAGACGTTTGTTTTGTACAGTCGTCGTCAAACCAATATGGTAGCCAACAACCCAAAAGGAACAAAAGGAAAGGAAAAGGTAATAATCGTAAGGGTGGGAAGAATTATAAGAATAATAAATCCAAGGACAACAATAATAACAATAATTTGAATAATAATGCTAGTGAAGGAAATAAAGAAAAGAGGAAGGCGAAGTTTTAGTGTAAACTTTGTGAATATGATCACCTTACTCACTTATGCCCCAAAATTGAGGAAGCCTCGAGGCTCATTGTGAAGCAACAACCTGTTGTGTTGACCAAACTATTTCCACATAATCAGAATATGACCTCGGGGACCTCTAACACTGTAAATGTATAGAGTGTGAGTCAAAACCCACTGGCACATGAAGGTGGCCATCTATGCATTAGTATGGTCAAGTTTCATATTTATGTAGCCACTCGATCTCACAATTATGGTTCTTCATAGACTATTTTAGGTCTAGATCCTCCCCCTCCCTCATAAACACATTTGCAGATTGATAAGCCTAAACCTCCACCTCGTATTCCAAAAGGATTCCTCAAGCGCTCTACCCACAATACTAATGCCAAAGCCTCCCAAAATTACTCTATTGCTGAGGATTTGGGCCAAACCCCATGCACAATGTCATCTTTGGAGGTGTTCCATACGTGTCCCTCACAAAGGAATGCCCTGCTATCTATGTTAGGATCTTGTTGGCAGCCACACATGATTTTTGATACTTATCACAATCGAAAGAGACCATACCTTTTTGTAGCTTCCATCACCTTCTATTTGTAAATGTTTATGTTTTTGAGTTTCGAGATGATGATTGGGTTAAGTTTACCTTATTGAGTTTTTTTTCGTTTGCATTTTCGTTTGTTTAATTTTTAATTCATGACTATAAACATGAATTTAAACATAAAACTTGGCTTGGTTTCATAATCTTTTACCTTAGAAATATCGTTTTAAAAGCCACCCATATATGATTAAAATTCAAATCTTATGAAATGGTTGATTAATCCACTATCGGAATATTTGTGTATTATGGTTATCATGAATTCATTGGTTTTATAGTTCATTGTGGAAATGTTTGAATGCACAAGAACCATGGTTAAATGTTGATATTGTTCTCATGATTTCAATTGTCATATCAACATTCATACAAATTAGTACATGCATGTTGTACTTGCATTTTCATTTCACCTTGCTGGCCTGAAACATTAATCAGACCATTCATTATGCACATAGGGTTTTGTACTTTGTAGGGTTTGGCACTCAATGTGAGAAATGGTTTGGAGTTTTATGAACCTTATGTTTTTTGTTTTCCCTAAATCTTATGTCTGAGTTATGATAGCCCCCAAACTCTGTTATTTTTGTGCCATTACATCTCGCTTAGACCTATCTCTGCTGCTCATCTGTTGTAAACCTAAACCTATCCCTTCTGATATATGTTGTATCTTTGTCATAGTGGTAATGGAACCCATGGTTCGTATCGAGATGACTGGATGCCAATATTTTCTATCACGTGATGATGCAATTGATGACCTGAAGGCCCATGAATGGGATGTGCTCCTCAAGAAGTTCAAACGCTATAATCTCCAAGTTGCAAAAGTTTTTGCACAAACGTTTGACAGTTTTAGAGCCAAGATTGGGGATATACAATTGGTATTAATGGAGGATTTCATGAGAAAGGAAACAAGACTCCCATTAAAAGGAGAGAGGTGGTTTAATAAATGGCTTCACCTAGGACGACACTACATTCAACCCTCTTTTAATTGTAATCCCTAATTCAGATAAACCAGTAACTGAAAGCCAAGTCGTTTATTCAATTGATGGCCTAGAATTTATTGAATCGGTTTCTGTTGTTGATGAAACCCCCATGGATAAAGAATTACCATGTAGGTTTTCACCTGGAAGATCTCTGGAACAAGTAATTGTCGAATTAAAAGAAAAGGATTGTCATGTGCCTATGAACGATTCTAGTTTAAACGTTAATGATAAACCTATTGTGAAGAATTTTCGTACGGGAAAGAAACCACAGGGCACATATTTAAGTTTCAGGAATAAGAATGTTGGTCATTTGATTTATAGAAAATTAATAAATTGAAAGAGTAATTTGTTGAGAACTCAACACACCCTAAAAAGGTCTATGTCAAATTTTTACTTTTTGGGTACCACTTGATCTTTCACACTGTTTGATTGCACTTCAGTATGAAACTGTCGCTTGTGCTTATCATTTATGTTTTCATGTTGAGTCATTTGAAGTCTTCTTGGACATGTGAAAATCATCTTAACTTTAAAAGGGACTAACATTTACTTAAGGAATCAATAGTCTAAACTTTTCCCCAACGCGCTTAGGAAATTCAGCATCAGGAAAGATTAAAAGTGACAAAAATTGCTTTAGAAAACCAAAATAGTTGAGCATCGAATTTCACTGGCATCGGTAGAAGGAGGTCTCTCGTCTCCATGAATAAGATTCACTAAAGATATCTTTGAATACCAATCCATTCGATATTGGCAGAAAAACGAGAAGAGTAAGTGTCGCACAAGTAAAAGAGTGGTTCGCCAATCACTGACTCTTGAAATGTTTTCGGCGTCGGATATTTACGAAGGTGATAACCCACAAAGAAACTACGTTCTCTAAATATCCTTTATCATTGATCCCCTATACCTTTTGGCACCAAAGTTTGTCTCAGGAGGGCACCAACGGAAAAGTACACAAGGATATCATCGATCCCCGATCTGTCCACCAAAGAGACATGACGTGATGAGACATTTCAGTTGTAAGATATGTTAGGTATGGTGCATTTCAAATGTTAGTTAATTATTGGATCATGCATTAGTTACTAATTCACGCACAAATCAAACGGGATCATTTAATCTTTCCGATACAATGCATCTACCTTCACGCCTCCGCCATCAACCAAGTTAGAATTTATTTGTAGAGATCTGACGGTAGTTTGTTTTTAATTGCATTCATTACTTGTATTAACTAATTGATATCACTGATAGGATATCTCCCATTATGTTCTTTTGAGTCATTGTGTATGAACCTATTTTGTGCAGAAAGGCGTTCAAAGCACATAGAGGAGAAATGCTAGCAATCCAGAGAAGGATTCCAAGGTTCAGTGAGTATTAAACAACAATTTTAGCAAGAATTACAGGTATGGATTGGCTTATGGTGTTTTACACTTCATTTCATATGTTTTCACCCAATGCTACTCTGTATGCATGTTTAAAGGACCATTTTCAGTTTCAGGAATGATGCCTCCGAAGAAACCCACCACAGGCCAAAGTTGCAAGAACCAGAGGGGAGAGAATTTTCCTCCCAAACAGTTGCAAGGCAATTCAAATTCACTCCAAAACTAGTGCCCATCATTAAGACAACCACCAAGAAGGCATTCATCCATCCCCTGGACTTTGGAGACACAAAGGCGAACATTTGGGCCTAAACAATATTCCCTCGCTCAGAATAATTGTTTAAGAAAATCAAGAAGTAAGAACCCCTCGAGTATACCCCGCACAACGATCCTGATAAGAGAAGACTTGATGATGAAGTTCTCCTGAATGTCCACAAGGCCTATTTTCACATGGTGGCAAGCAGAACCCTATTATTTCCCTGCATTGAACTCTTCTAATGGCTTATTGATCACACTGATTCACAAAGGTGTTTAATTAATGACGAAAATGGCGGATGCATCAGGGTTTTCCTCCCAGTAGAATTTCAGAGTTACTAAAAACTCAGGGAACCGAAGGAATGTTTAAGAACTGAATTTGTTTTGAGTTTCTATCAAAAGCATGAGACCAACAATATTATGGCGTCTTGGTGGAGAGAAGATACAAATTTCACCAACTGGACCTCTGGCTGGTACCCAACAGCTAACTTGAGAGAGCCGTATATATACCTGATGGCTCTCCTCTGCATATTGCATGGGGAGAAAGATTGCTCCCAGTTTTCAAAGGCTTGGATTCCTCTAGCTTATATGGTAGCCATTTCAGGTATGATATTCAATTAGGGTGACATCATCTCCAAAAATATGAGTACTTGCATACGATAAGCCCAGATGCCGAAAGAGGGATAAACCCTTTCCTTCTACATGGCCTCATATCCGTTGGATGTCATCTGCGCTAGGAACATTTTTTCTGGAATGAACTTAAATTGGCACTCCTCTGAGCTCCCAGTCCATGTATACTTCAAAATCTTATGGGAAAACGGGTACAAGAAATCCTTTTCTCTTATCTGTGACCAGTTTATTGCACACATTTATTCCTTACTATTCAAGAAAGAGTGCCCAAGGTTGTTGGATGAAGAAAAAAAGGTTGTATCAAAAGTAGGTCATTGGTATCTAGATGAGCGCAAGACCTACATCAGGGTTTTTGACACCATAGAGGCATCCCATCTGTTACCCATATATTTCCCCGATCGACTAGTGTTAGGTAAATTTGTTATCATACCATTCTGCAAGGCTATAACGCCACTTTAGTAAAAGACAAGAAGAAGGCCTTCATACCTTATGGGTTTCATATTGGTTTCTACATGGTCAAGGAGACCATGCAGGCTAAGCAAGAAGGGCTAAGTCAATTGTAATTTTGATTCCAGACTAGTCGTTTTCGCAAGAACGATCCCAAGGGTTTGGTCCTAAAACATGCATCGTAGGTATCATTCTATTGACCTTATGCCCATGACCACTTTGAAGGTGAAATTTTCATCGAAAACACCCAAGACTAGAATGAGGTGGAGGCAAGGATGGTTGATCCTAAAACAACTAGATTCAAGGCCATGAGTTGGGAGGAGCAAGAGACATTATTGGAGAAAATGACTCAATAAATTCTTAGGACCCGAGAAGGAAGGGTAATATCTAAACCAGGTGAAGCGGTGGGCGATCCCCAAGAAGCCATTGAAGCGGTAGAATTTTATCAGGAATCCTCGATACAAATCAATGATTCCCCTGAGGTTCAAGTTGTACAAGGGATGGGGGGACTTATGTGGCATCAGACCCAACTTCTAATGAAGTGGATGCAGGATAATTTAGACCTCATCATAACACCTAGGATTCCAACCGATAGGCCAGAAGGAAGCCCAATGGAGCCAAGCAACCCTGATTTTACAAACCGATAACACCAATAGGTCAGACAACCCTGAATATACAAAATCGTTGGTCAATTCACCGGTAGGTGGGACGAATCAACCAGAGACAGGCCGGGTGTCAGTATAAACACATGCGCCTAATCCTTTGAGAAATCTTATAACTATATATAGTGATGATGAAATCCCAGAGTCATATCATGACAACCCTGTGCATGTCCAAGAGGAAAAATGACCTGAGAAGTATTCTTCTCCTGAGTCTGAAGTGAGAACAAAGGAGGTCCTGAAAAAGGAAACAAAAGATGAAAGTGGCCTCGAAACAAAGGAACTCGACACATCGAAAACCATAGTAGATATGAAGGACAAGCCCAAATTGGATGAGCCAAAGAAAGAATCCCTGCGAAAGGAAATTAGTGGTTCTGTAGCCAATGAGAAAGTAAGTAACAAGTCCATGCCCGATGTCGCTATTCCTCTCAATACTCATACCCCTAAGGAGCGACAGGTAGAGGTCGAGTCTTCGAGGCATAGAGAGGAATTTCAAGATATCGATATTGAACAAGTATACACCACCGATAGCTTGGGAAACATACTCACATGGGGCGATCAATAGACACCTGAGCCGGTAGACGAGGTTGCAGATATCTATGCGATCTCCTATGGTCAAAAGAGAAATTCCATCATTCAAAGGACTGAAAAGAAAAGAAATATCATGTTGGATCACTCTGTCTTTATTACTACAGAGGATAACTTGATAAACATAGCAGATGCCCGGACGACTGAACTTATCGGTATGGGGAAGGCACTCTTAGAGGCCAGCCTTGATAGGGCCAAAAGGGATGCAAAAGGAGATAGATTCCACCCTAAAGGAGCTATAACACTTGTGCCATCTGGCTGAATACTATAAAGGAACCACGCAAACCGCTATGTACTTGAAAGGTGAGTTCAAAGAAGTTTACAATGAGTTCAAGAAAGAAAGACACCTTTTAACTGCAAAAATAGTTGAGTTCCAGGAGGGCACTCTCACAACACTTGCAACCTGCAAGGATATGGAGCGATGGTATGAAAGGGCGCATCAAGAAGTAGAAAGAATCGAGTACATTGATGCAGTCCAGTAGGGCCGAGACAAAGAAGAACATGGCATTTAGATGGTAGGAGAAAGTAGTCTTAATTACATGAAGTGATCAGCCGAGTACTGGGATAAGATGTCTCAAGACCCACACCAAGAAATCCAAGAGCAGTGGATCAGATGAAAGAAGCAATGGGATAAAATTAATAAATTAATGAAGGATATCGAACTTCCCGAGTTCAACAACCTCGACAACTTCATCGACTTAAGCGACGTAGTAGAGTCACATGCCAAACAATATTCTCTATGGACTAAAGAGATCACAAAGATGACCGACGAGAGGCTAGGGCAAGTGCAACGATCTGCAAAGCATCCAATCAGAGCTCGAACTATGCTACAACAGTTGAACTCCAGTATAGTGAAGTACTAGACGCATGTGATGGACATCATAGGAATAAACACGGCTCCAATGGAACAACACAAATTTCCATGGGCCCAAAATTGTGAAGAGTTGTTTATCAGTTGGTCTGAGTACGAGAGAAATCACCCTTTTCAAGAGATATCTTGGGCTGATTGTTAAATAAACTGTTAGTATAGGACAACACATGGTGAATTTTGTTTTTCTTAAACTGCACTTAGCCGTTAATTTCAGTTAAACTTTACATTATAAATAAATACATCGACCAATTAGTTAAGGGTCGATGGTTGTTTCAAGAACTCTTTCTTTCTGGTTGTTAAGAATTATTTTCAAGCTGCTATGAATTGAGAAGTCCTTCTGGACCAAAGACAAAGTTATTTTCATCAAATTCATGTGTGAGTGGACGCAGATAAGAACTATTTGCTATCTCATTTCATGAATAGATGTAACAAGTAAGAGCTGTCCAATTTATTGTCAAGTTACCTGGAGCAATGATTTTCTATTCTTTTCTTTAATGATGAAGATGATGAATTGTTGTGTGATTATGTGATGAATGATTATGGTAGATGAATTATTTTTCTTTCAGTTATCTTACTGCATATGTTTTTTCTTTCTGATAATTAGTAATCTCAGACAGTAATTGGATGCTCACATGGTTAACATATTATTACTAGGCCTGTGGTATAGAATTGTCATCTGCATGTTTGAGTAGCAGGTTATCCCAAGCTCAACCTCTTTCCCAATAGTTAGAACTTAATTTTGTTTTATTTCCAAGTTGGTTTATACCGGCTTACCCCTCACATTGGTCTCATCCAAGAGAAAATACAAAATATATAGTCTAAACCGAAGGAAGATCCTTCACAAGAAAACGTTAAATCCCATCAATTAATTGGCCGAATCACAAGATCTGGAGAGCCATTCCATTCCAAATGCTGCAGATTCTAATTGGGCCTTGGTGGCGGGTTTGGTTCCTATTGTTGAACTAGGGATTTGAGACCCATAAACATAATCATATGAGCTTGATTGATCCGATCGAGATCAATGATTGGTGTTCAGATCGTGATATAGACGATTTCCTGGCTCGTGAAGACCCAAAAAATTAGTGTTCCAGGAGAGAGGTTATTACCCATGTTGAATAGTATGATTTCATGACCAATTCACCCCCATGTATTAAGGGTAAAGAAGGATTTTTTGGTATCGGTCACAACCGGGAACAAGCCACAGGTAAAAATGAAGCACCCCTTGTCGATTGTGTTCCACGTCAATCTGCCATTACCCCAGTGCACTGTGATAGCTGTCTCGACTGGATAGAGCGTTACTATACAGATGTTCCTCTCTTACAAGCTCGAGTTAAACTCTTGGCTGCTCAGAGTGCTCTGTTGAAACAAGAGAACCTTGACCTGAAGGCACACACAAAGAGGGAGAATAAATGATAGAGTTGAACCCAATATTTTTGGATTCAACTCTATCTTGTATGATATGAGCATTTGAATCTTGAACTAGTTTAAATATTTTTCACTCTTGGTAGTGAGGGTAACTTTGATTTGGACACATTATGGACATGTAACTTTCAAGCCTGTATGGAAAAGCTTCTCACTCCTAGACTTTAGACTTGCGTGGCGCTTACCCATTGTGTTTTGCCTTTTATATTATGGAATGTTATTATGTTTATCATAGATTTAGTATTATGATCATATGATACTTCATATTATTCAACACTTTAATTCTATCTGTAATTTGTTGTTCATATATTACATCTGTGATCACTATTTTATTTAAATATCATTGATTCATGCTTGATGTTAAATGATGTATTACATGAATGCTTAGTATTAAATTTCTTTCACTATATGTGTTCATCATTGCAAGATCACCGGATCTGTGTGTTTATTACTCTTCTCTTATATTCCTGCTCCAAAACCACCTTTGAGTTTTCTTCTGGGAGTGTTAGCCCCAGTCTGTTACAAATTTTTCTCACAGGCAAGACAACTGGGAGTTTGAATTGCGTAAAGACATAAACTCATTAGTTGATTAATCTCAGGTTAGTTTACTCGTATTCTATTTCTTTTTCTATTTTATTTATCAATGAAATAAGAATAAATTAAATTGGCTTTGACTGTTATGATGTTCTTATTTCAAATTATGTTTTAATTGGTATTTCTTTAGTTCTTTATATTTTCAACATAAAAAAGAAAATATAAAATGTATGTGCTTTCTTTATCTACTTCATAAACAATTTCAAAAAACATCAATTTCGCAAGACATCCAACAAAACTTGCAAATTGTATATACGTAGTTCAAAACCATATGTACATATCCACACTTCTATTTTTGATGTTCATAAATTATTAAATTCATATCTTTAGTATTGTAGTTTCATAGATTATTTTCATTTCTTTCATTTTTAGGACTTTAGTTGACCAACAGAGCCATTAAATCCGTCAGGTCATTTCATTCCAAACGGATTGGGTTATTTAGACAATCCTGGTCTGGATTTGACCTTCCAGTTGACGGTGTGTCATTTACGCTTGTCAACAAATGGCACTAGAAGGAGGGCCTGAGTTAAATTGATGACACGTGGAGGTTGTAAGATTCATCCCCCACACACTCGCACTCCTGCCGTAATGCGTAGTCGCTCAGAAAATAATGTTACACTTGAAACGATAACTACCTCAAACGATAACCCTGAGATTCCCATTGAACCAGTGACACCAATTCCTCAAGGGGATGATGTCCAAGAAATTGTTCGTCAGTCATTCATAAGAATGAATAGTTCCTTATCCCATATCAGACAACCTGGTAGGCCACTTAATCAACCCCTTGATTTATCCTATATCTGAGAACAACTTCAAGGGATTTATCTACCCCAAAACCCTTTAGGTGGAAATACTACCAATCCTACTAAAACACTCGTTCCTAGAGAAGGAGGACCCGGTATTCTAACATCTCCACCTGATTCTTCTCCATCCTCTTTAGGAGGAGAGTCTTCAGACGAATGCAGTTCTTCATCAAAACCATCACAACCTTTGACACCACCAACTTCCATGGAAAACCAAAATAATCCTGCCAGACCTTGGCTTGATCAATATATCATGACTGTACCTGGACCCCAACACCCATTACCCAAGAATCCGAAGAAATGGCTACCTAAATTCAATACAGATTCAAAGCAATCCACTGAGGATCACATCAAGAAATTTATGTTGGCCATTAGACTCCAAAATGTTGAACACGAGGATGTAGTATGCATATTAGTTCCTTATACATTTGAGGGAAATTCCTCCACATGGTATTTCTCTCAACAACCCTAAACCATCGTCTCTTGGGACAAGTTTGAAACTTGTTTCTTGGAAAAATTCAGAGATAATAAATCTCTGGAAGTCTTGGTTATGGAACTCTCCAGCTTAAAAATGAATCCTAAGGAAAAAGTAAAAGACTTTAACCAAATATTTATTACTTTAAAGAATAAAATCCATGCAGATTCGATGCCCACTGAAATTTTAATCGTTGCATATTATGATAAAGCCTTACATAATAATATAGCCATATGGGTCAAAAGGTATAATTTTTTTTTTTTATTAGAAGCCTTTGAGGAGGCACGTCAAATTGATAAAGATATATTGAACTTGAAAGATAATCTTAATAGTGAATTTGAAACAACTTCATCCTCAAAGAATAAAATAGAGATTCTCACTAGGCCTCCTCAAACCCAAAATCAACAAGAAACTTTAGAATTAGAAAGCTTGCAGAAATATTTCCAAAAATTGTCCAATTAGGTTGTCGACTTGAAGAGATCAGCCGAGGAGGCATCCACAAGAAAATGAATTTTTAAACCTCCTTTCAGAAAACCTTTTCCTCCTAGCCAGCCAAACCCGACCATAGAAGGTCTAAATTTTGAAAGTTTACAATATGCTTTGCAAACCATCTTAGAAACACATGACAATTCTATTTATGTTCCTCCTGAAAATTATAATGATATATATGAAGAAGAGGTACCAGAAGAGGAGGATTCATCTCCCCCTATTTTCAGTCACTTATCAGACAGTATCTTCCAAGCGAATTTCGAAATTGTCCACCCCTACAACACAAGAATCAAAACGCAAAACAAACCCCCTTCTGAAGTAAGTAAAAATGTGTTTTTGAAATAGTCAAAGCACACTGAAATTAAACAAATATTAACAACCCCAGTTTTATAATATGATTTAATTGAAGATCTAAAAAAATTGAGGGCTAATATTTTTGTTTTTGAACTGCTGAAATTTCCCCTCATTTTGTAGAAAATGCTTCAAAGTATCGTCAAAAACAGTAAAAAGAGTGACTCTAGCAACAAAACATCAGTAGAAATTGATTCAAATGGAGCTAAGAATGTCCCAACTAAAAAGACATCTGAACCTCCAGATAAAAGGGACTTTGCATAAAAAGCTGTATCCAATGTAAATAAAATTGTTTTAGGGACAACAACAAAAAATTAGCAGAATTCAGTTGTCAACACTCGGAAACATGTCTTTCCTTTTTTTTTAACCTTTGAAATTTTTAATAGGAATGTACATAATTGTATGGTCGATTCCAACGCATCATAAAACATGATGCCTCTATCTGTATGCCAAAAAATTAATGTAGAAGTTAAACCTTCTGATCTCAAAATCATTTGGCTAGATCGAACAAATGTTAAAGTAATTGGTGAGCTTAAGAATGTACTGATTAGACTATCGTCCAATCATAAGTTTCATTAGATAATTGATATTATCGTTGTTGATATCCCTGAAGTTTATGGCTTGTTTTTAAGAAGGGATTGGTTAGAACAGTTGTACGGTTACTTTGCCATAGATTGGTCTCACTTGTGACTGCCTGAAAATGGACAGCCCAACAAAATCAGGATAAACAAAGAATGTTATCTTAAGCATATTGTAACAAATCTGAATGATACCAATGATTCTTTCATCACTTTTTCAAATTCATTTGAAATGTAGTGAATGAAAACCTTCTTTGGTAATTTCATGACCAAAATCTCTTCTATCACTGATCCTGGGAAGCAATATGAAGTTATAACCTATATTCAAACACCATCTTTGCTGAGTGTGCCAAGTGTTGTTGACGATGCATAGATCTGGTCCTTATACTTTGACAGATCCAAATCCAAAGAAGGAGCAGGTGTTGGTTGTGTACTCATCGATCCTATAGGTAATAAGACTTTTATTGCTTGTCAGTTTGAGTTCAAATGTACTAATAACATGGTCGAGTACGAAGCACTTCTACAAGGACTCATGAAAGATTTGGATATGGACATGCAAAATTTGATAGTATTTGGTGATTCGGAAATCATGGTTAGGTAGGTAAGAAACACCATACATTGCTTATCACCACACCTAAAAAGATACCAAACAGAGGTATGGAGTTTAATGCATAAATTTTCATCATTCAACATAAATTCCATTCCTATATTGAGTAATTCAGAAGCTAATTTATTGGCCAATGTTGCTTCTAAACTATTTTCTGTTGAAGGTCTTTCCCCTAATGTGTTTTCAATTGAATTTTTTTTCAGGCCGTCGATCCTGGATAACATTACAAATTGGAGAGTATTCGATTATGACTAGCAGATTATCAACTTCCTGCATATGGAAGACACCTTCCAAGGTGCAGTCATTGATAAAGGTACTCATGATGAGAACCTTCAAAATTTCACAGTAATGTCTGATCCTCGATCTTCTAAATCGACATCCGAGTTGGTAAACTCTATCCCTAGATCTATCGTAAGACTAGAGAAATTTTATGACTTGCATGATAATTTTGAGGGACAATAAATTGTAAAACTGACAATTCTTCTTTGATTTATGAAATGGTTAATTTAGGAACAAAGGATAATCCTCAAAATATTAATCTGGGAAAGGGATGTTCCAAGCATGAAATATATTCTTTTATAAATCTATTTAAATAATTTAAAGACGTTTTTTCTTGGACGTATGATGACTTGAAAACATTTGACCCTAACATCATACAACATGTTATCTCCATGAAACCCCATACTCAACCTTTTCAACAAAAAATGAGGAAGATGCATCCTAAATTGGAACCCACTGTTAAAAAATAACTAAACAAATTATTAACTGCAAAGATAATTTTCCTGGTTAGGCACACGCAATGGGTGTCTAATTTAGTCCCTCTAAGGAAGAAAAGTGATGAAATTCGACTCTGTGTCAATTTCTGGAACTTAAACTGAACATCTGATAAAGACAACTACCCTATTCCTCAAATGTAACAAATACTACAACAAGTGTTTGGTTCCTAAAGACTATCTCAGCTAGACGGTTTTTCAGGATACAACCAGGTCCTCATGTCCCCCTTAGATCATCTTAAAACCACCTTTCACACCCTATGGGTCACTTATGCCTACATGAAAATGCCTTTTGGATTGATAAACGTTGGTGCCACTTTTCAAAGAGAAATGGATATTGTTTTTTGTGGCCTCATTAACCAATCAGTTGTGGTATACCTTGATGATGTCACCATCTTCTCTAAAAACAAGAAAGATCACTTGTCTCACCTCAGGGCTATTCTGGAATGATGCCGCAAGTTCAACATATCTCTCAACCCTAATAAATCGGTCTTTGCAGTGGAGAAAGGTAAACTTATTGGGTTTATAGTGTCTATGGATGGAATGATTATTGACCCTGAAAGAACCCAATCTATTGCTAAACTCCCCCTCCTTCTTCCAAAAAAGCCATGCAGTCCTTTTTGGGAAAAATTAATTTCGTCAGAAGGTTTGTTTGAAGTTTCTCAGAAATGGTGAGACCATTACAGAACTTAATTAAAAAATATGTTTTGTATCATTGGGGACCACAAGAAATTCAGGCTTTCGACTCAATTATAAAAGCAATAATAAAAACCCCTTCCTTGATGAGTCTCGATTTTTCTCAGGATTTCACTCTTTACAACTTTTCTTCTGACCAATCTTATGTTGTTGTACTTACGCAGAAAAACACTGAAAGAAATGAAATACCCATTGCCTTCATGAGCTCATATTTTAAAGGAGAAGAGATTAATTATCCAACAATAGATCAACAAGAATATGATGTTTTCAATGCATTGAAACACTTCCAGTCTTACCTTTTGAAATCCAGAACCAAGGTTATTGTTCCTTACCTTGTTGTGAGAAACCTGTTAGTACAAAAAGAGATGGGGGAGAAAAGGGTAAATTGGATGACTTCATTACAGAATATGACCTTGAAATAACTCCTGCACAAATTATTAGAGATCGAGGCATGTGTAAACTAGTGGCTGATTCAGTTGAAGAACAAGAAAGTCAAATGAACACCTCAACTGTAAATCAACACAACCAAAAACAAATTAGTTGTGCACAAGTTACACCCAATTCTTGGTATGATAAAATTATATTTTATTTGACACATGGATCTTCTCCCCGAAATCTTTATCCTAAAAAAACAAGAACACTTAGGCTTAAATATGCATCTTTCTAGTTAATAAATGATGTATTGTTTCGAAAGAACTTTGATGGTGTTCTTATGCATTGTTTAGAGAAGGAAGAGTCAGAACAAGTTCTATACGAACTTCATGCAGGTGAATCCAGTGGTAACTTTGGTGGAGATACCACTGCCCACAAAGTGATAAGAGATGGGTACTATTGGCCTACCTTGTTTAAAGATTCCCATGTGTTGTTTCATAAATGCACAATCTTCCAAAAGGTTGTAGGACGGGTGAAAAAGGTAACATTCCCTTTGCAGCTTGTCACTGTAGATGCCCCTTTTCAGCAATGGGGCCTTGACATCATAGGACCAATTAATCCCTCTTCTTCACAACATCACAAGTATATCCTTACAACATTGGATTATTTTACTAGATGGTCTGAATCTATACCTTTAAAAGTGGTGAACACAAATCAGGTAGTATCTTTCCTGAACTCTCATATCATCACTCGATTTGGCATTCCTGAAGGTCTAGTTTTTTATAACACCTCTTAATTTTCATCCCTTGATATAAACACTTTTTCTCTGGAAAAAGAGATTAAACTGAAGTATTCTACAAACTACTACCCTCAAGGAAATGGCTTATAAGAATCAACAAACAAAAATTTAATCAATATTATTAAAAGGACAGTTTCGGAAAATCACAAGAACTGGCATAATACACTGTATAATGCACTTTGGGATGATAGGGTAACCCTAAAAGCCTATGTTGATAACTACCCTTTCTTCCTCATATACATAATATAATCAATTCTCCCTCCACATGTTTTACTTCATTCTCTGCTTGTCGCATAAATTTCAACAAGAGGAGTTCCCTCCTATAGAAAATCGAAGAAATGCCTTATTAAAACTGGAGGAAGTGAGAACACAAGAAAAGCATAAATTGGATCAACATAAAAAAAATGTAAAAAGTTGGTTTGATTCAAATTAGTCTTTAGATAGGAATTTCGATGTCGAAGAGTTGGTTCTCAAGTGGGACAAAGCTCACGAGGGAAAGGGGGAACAAACCAAGTTCCAAAATCTATGGCTGGGACCATTTGTAATTTCTGAAAAATGGGTCTCAGCTCTTTCCATCTGCATAATTTGGAGGGACAACCCGACACTTTCCCAGTGAATGGCCAAGCTCTCAAGAGGTATTTCACCTGTTGATTTTTGTACCACTCTTTTGTAAATATATTTTTTAATTTTCTTTTCTGTTTTTTATTATGGTTCTTTTTTCTTGGTTTTGATTTGTTTTCTGAATAATGATGTCTAAGTCACCATCTCATTTGTGGAATGGAATCAGAATTTTCATTCGTTAGAAGCAGTGGATAACTTCACAAGCACCTGAGCAGTAAGTGCTAAAACTTAGATCAGCGGAAGTGAGTTTATGTTCAAATTAGTGTTTCGAGTTTCTCATTGAAATTACAAGTAGACACGATTGTCATTAATAAACTTCTAACGCTATCCCTGTTTTCAGAAGAAAAAAAATCAACTATACCTTCCCGTCCTCAAGATGATTTCCTAACAAAAATCTAAGTGTCCAAATCATGATGAAGGTCATCAAAACAAAAGAATAATTGGTGAAAGATCAAATGTTTTCATTCCAAAAGATTTTCAGTATCACCCCGCCCTCGTGAATATTATTAAGTTCTGCAAACTATAAACAAATTCTAGAGGGTTGAAAGCACGATAATGTGTGGGAAGTGTATGTAAACCCATTGAGATGTTTTACAGGTTTGTTGGCAGTGGGTAAATACATGCATGATACCAAGGCAACTTCGTCGGGGTACTAAACAGGCCTGCTGGCAGTGAAGCAATGCTGAGTTTAAGAAGATTCTCAAGTTTGTTTTCAATTTGATCAAAGTGAAAATATGTCTTATATCATAAATAGATGACTCTTGGATAGGATAGAGGTACTAGAGTGGGTCCAATTGCATCCCCGTCGAGGCTATGAACGCTTGCTGGTAGCAGTGGCCCTGTCAATAGTATCAAAGTCAACTGTATAAACAATCGCTACACTCGTAATCTAAGTTACATACCGGATGGCATTTTTTTTAGATAGAAATATATCTGATGCTAAACTTTGTTATTTTCTGAGTTACGATCAGTATGCTTGACCTATTGTTAACTATTTCTAAAAAAATCATTTCATCTGATTCACCCTAACATGAATTTTATGGTGTTGCAGAGATAACAATTTCTCCCAGTACGTCACCATTGTTGGTAGCCACAAATGATTTTCGATACTTATCACGATTGAAAGATACTATACATTTTTGTAGCTTCCATCACCTTCTATTTGTAAATGTTTATGTTTATGAGTTTCAAGGCGATGATTGGGTTAAGTTTACCTTATTGATTTTTTTTTCATTTGTTTTATTTTTAATTCATGACTGTAAGAATGAATTTAAACATAAAAATTGGCCTGGTTTCATAATATTTTACCCTAGAAATATCGTTTTAAACTCCACCCATATATGATTAAAATTCAAATCTTATGAAATGGTTGATTAATCCACTATCAAAACCTTTGTGTATTATGGTTATCATGAATTCATTGGTTCTATAGTTCATTGTGGAAATGTTTGAATGCACAAGAACCTTGGTTAACTATTGATATTGTTCTCATGAGTTCAATTGTCATATCAACATTCATGCAAATTAGTACATGCATGTTGTAATTTCATTTTTGTTTCACCTTGCTGGCCCAAAACATTAATGATACCATTCATTATGCACATAGGGTTTTGTACTCTGTAGGGTTTGGCACTCATCATGAGAAATGGTGTGGAGTTTTATGAACCTTCTGGTTTTTTTTCCCCTAAATCTCCTGTTCTCATTATGATAGCCCCCAGACTCTACGATTTTCATGCCATTACATCCTGCTTAGACCTATCTCTATTTCTCATCTGTTGGAAACCTAAACCTATCCATTCTGATATCTGTTGTATCCTTGTCACAGTGGTAATATCACCCATGGTTCGTATCGAGATGAACGGATGCCAAGATTTTCTATCCCGTGATGACGCAATTGATGACTTGAAGGCCCATTGATGGGATGCCTTCCTCAAGAAGTTCGAAGGCTATAATCTCTAGGTTGAAAATTTTTTTGCACAAACTTTTGATGGTTTTAGAGCCAAGATTGGGATATACAGTTGGAATTAAAAGAGGATTTCATGAGCAAGGCGACATGACTCCCATTAAAAGGCGAGAGGTGGTTTAAGAAAGTTAAAATATAAGATGTCCCATGGAGTTTATTCATGTCTTCCCACAAAACCACTTGCTATAGAAAATGTATTCCTATTGCTCTGTTAAAACCTAGATGGCATAGTCTCCTTTTAATTCTGAAGCAATTTGTTACATGTGAAGGCCGATACGGGTTGGTTTTTCTGTACCACATTTTTTTTCTTATGAATTTCATAGGGTTTGATTTGGATATGCCTTTTTACCTGTCGATGAGTCTTTACAAAATGTCCAAGATCTATAAGCGACAGGGTATCAATTTGAGTCTGTTTCACAATGGACTCATTAAAATCTTTCTAGTTTATCACTTGTTGAAAATAAGTGACAATTGGGAGGCCTTTATGATCAGAAATGGCTTCACCCAGGCCGACTGTATCGTCAACCCTATTTTAATTGTAAACCCTAATTCAGACAGACGAGTAACTAAAATATAGGTCGTTAATTCAATTGATGGGCCATAATTTATTGAATCAGTTTCTATTGTTGATGAAACCCCTGTGGATAAAGAATTCCCATGTAGGTTTTCACCTGGAATATATCTGGAACAAGTAATTTCTGAATTAAAAGAAAATGATCATCATGTGCCTATGGACGATTCTATTTTAAACGTTAATGATAAACCTGTTGTGAAGAATTTCCATAATGGAAAGAAACCACAGGGCATGGATTTAAGTTTCAGGAATAATAATGTTGGTTGTTTGATTTCTAGAAAACTAAGAAATCGAAAGAGTAATCATCTGATCTCGATCAATGATCGGTGTTCAGATCGTGAGATAGACTATTTCTTGGCTCGTGAAGACCCATAAAATCAGTGTTCCAGGAGAGAGGTTATTACCCATGTTGAACAATATGATTTTGTAACCAATTTACCCCCGTGTTTTAAGGGTAAAGAAGAATTTTTGGGTATCGGTCACAACCTGGAACAAACCACAGGTAAAAATGAAGAACCCCTTGTCGACTGTGTTCCACGTTGATTTGTCATTACCCCATTGCACTGTGATAGCTGTCTCAACTGGATAGAGCGTTACTATACAAATGTTCCACTCTTACAGGCTCGAGTTAAATGTTTGGCTACTCAGAATGCTCTATTGAAACAAGAGAACCTTGACCTGGAGTCACACACAGAGATGGAGAATAAACGATTCAAGAGGGTCAGAAATATGATCACTAAGAACACAACCAGTTTCAAAGCAATTATAAATTCCGAACTGTTAGATCCCTCTTTGGCTAATTTTTAATGGTAAAACAATTTTGTTTTGATTTCATTCAATTTTGTTATGAAAAATAAAAAAAGTAGATTTAATTTTTGATTTCATTTGCTAAAAATAAGACTAGCTACATAATTTATGATTCTATAGACAGTCTCTTTTGAATAATAATTAGCAATTGTTTTTCTGAATATCAAATTGGTTTTTTCTATTTATAGGAAATGGAAGATTATACTGTTGATTGCATGGAGAAAACACTTTGAATCATAAGTTCAAATATTCAGTAGTTTCTGTCTTTTTTATGTTTATAAAACTTTGGCTTATTTAGACAAAACCAACCCATGCATGAGTGGTTATTGTTTCCACTATTTTTGTAATATTATCCATTTTTTGTGGATTCAACTCTATCTTGTATGATATGAGCATTTGAATCCTGAACTAGTTTAAAAACCATTCACTCTTGGTAGTGAGGGGACCTTTGATTTGGACACATTATGGACATGTAACTTTCAAGACTGTATGGACAATTTGCTCACTCCTAGACTTTAGACCAACGTGGCGCTTACCCATTGTGTTTTTCCTTTTATATTATGGAATGTTATTATGTTTATCATAGCTTTAGTCTTATGATCGTATGATACTTCATATTATTCAACACTTTATTTCTTTCTGTAATTTGTTGTTCATATATTACATCTGTGATCATTATTTCATTTAAATATCATTGATTTATGCTTGATGCTAAATGATGTATTACATGAACGCTTAATATTAAATTTCTTTCACTATAAGTGTTCATCATTGCAAGATCACCGGATCTGTGTGTTTATTACTCTGCTATTATATTCATGCTCTGAAAACACCTTCGAGTTTTCTTCTAGGAGTGTTAACCCCAACCCGTTACAGATTTTTCTCACAGGCAAGACAGCTAGGAGTTTGAATTGCGCAAAGACATAAACTCATTAGTTGATTAATCTCATGTTAGTTTACTCATGTTCTATTTCTTTTTTTATTTTATTTATCAATGAAATAAGAATAATTTAAATTGCCTTTGACTGTTATGTTGTTCTTATTTCATTATGGTTTAATTGGTATTTCTTTAGTTCTTTAGATTTTAAACATAAAACATAAAATATAAAATGTGTGTGCTTTCTTTATATACTTCATAAACAATTTCAAAAAACATTGATTTCGCAAGACATCCAATAAAACTTGCAAATTGTATATACGTTGTTCAAAACCATATTTACATATCCACACTTCTATTTTTGACATTCATAAATTATTAAATTCATATCTTTAGTATTGTATTTTCATAGATTATTTTCATTTCTTTCATTTTTAGGACTTTAGCTGGCCAATGGAGCCATTAAATCTACCAGGTCATTTCATTCCAAATGGCTTGGGTTATTTAGACAACCCCGGTCCAGATTTGACCTTCCAGTTGACGATGTGTCATTTATGCTTATCAATAGATCTCTATATCTATGTGACTAAAATGTTATCAATTTTGATGTTATGGACATTAAACCTTGCTTACCTTACCACATGGACTTTCAAATCCATGTGGAGTATATGAAAATTACCATCAAGCATACTATAGTTGATGAAGGTGCTTCGACATCCGTGATGTCTCTAGCCTGTTGCAAGGCCATTGGCTCTTTGCCCCTGTCTCAATCCATGACCATTTTAACTGCTTTGATGGACGTTTTTTTAGACCCCATGGTATCCTTCCCGCATTATCGATCTAGTTGGGAGGAAAGACTATGGATATCGAGGTTGATGTGGTTGATGTACCTCTCAGATACAACTTTTTATTAGGGCGTAATTGGAATTATTCAATGAAAGTTATTATGTCGGTTGTTTTCCACGTTTTATTCTTTCCTTGTGAAGGAAAGATCGTGATGATTGACTAATTGTCCTTTATTTATCCCAGTCCTACTGCATCGATGGGGCCTAAAGTCCTTGTTATTACTAATTCTGAACAAGAAACTAAGAATGTTGGTGTCAGGATGTATTCCTCCTTAATGGGTGCTTTTGATTTCATGGCACCAATCACACATATTAATGCCACTTCCAGTAATCCTTTGTCATCGATGATGTCTATTCCTTTCTGTACTTCATATTTCAATGACCCTTGGACCCTACCTTCTCTGACTATATCATACAAAGGTCAATCACACATTGGTATGGAAATGATATTTTCAACAACAAAAGTTGTGTATCAGGTTGTTCAGGAAGCTACTGCTAACCCGGATCCTTCCTCCTCACAGATGGATGAGGTGGATCCCATTTTAGAGCCCATATGGGCCGCTCAATAATATTATTTTCATGATTTCCTTGATGATACTTTACCTTCATATGAATCCATCTTAGAGGCCATGTCTGGTCCTGATAGGCCTTGGGAAAATATATATCATTGATCCTATTTTCTCCCAGATATTTTTAGGATTGAACAGGATGAGTTTAGGTCCACCCTGAGTGATATGGTTGATCATGCTATGGTTCCATTTGATACACATGGTATTTATGTCGAACAAAACATGGTGAACATTTATCCTACCATCACGATTGACATCTCTTGAACCCTTGGTAAAATCGAGAACGTATAAATCGGTGCAGATTGTTCGCATGAGGAAATTTAGATCTACACCAATGTCTTCAAAGAATTATAAGATGTATTTTCTTGGTTGTACGAAGAGATGCCAGGGATCGACCCCAACATTGTCGAGCATGAAATTAAAGATTATTCGAATGATAAACCTGTTGGAGAACACATTAGAGATGTTAATCCTAGGAATGTCCCCACTATTAAGGAAAAGGTGGAGAATTTTCTCAATTATAGCTTCATCTACCCAGTTCCCTTGAACAAATGGGTGTCCAACCCCATTCTCGAAGATAAAAAGAAAGGAACCATCTGCATATGTATGGATTTTAGGGACTTGAACAAAGACTGTCCTAAAGATAACTTCCCCACTCCTTTCATTGACCAGATTCTCGACGACTGTGCAGGGAGTGAAGTATTTTCCTTCATGGACAGATTTTCAGGTTATAACCAAGTTCAAATCAAGCCTAAGGGCCAACACAATACGACGTTTATTTGTCCTTGGGGTACCTTTGCATAGTGAAAAAATTCCTTTCGGTCTTAAAAACATTGAAGTGACCTTCCAACGTGCCATGACCTTTTCATTTCATGATCTTAAGCATATCGTCGAAGCTTACCTAGATGATCTCACTGCTCACTCTCGCAAGCAGGTAGATCACTTGACTCACCTTTGACTCGTATTTGAGATATGTCATTACTATCAAATTCATTTGAATCCTCAAAAGTGTATTTTTTGTGTTAGGTCTGGTTGTATTTTAGGATTCATAGTATTTGAGCATGGGATCATAGTGGATCTTATGAAGGTTGAGGAAATACTTTGGTTGCCTCCCCTATGCAAAATTTGATAACTTCAAGGTTTACATGGGAAGGCCAACTTCCTGCATCATTTCATAGTGAACTATTCCAATACAAATAAAATTTTCTTGCGTCTTTTGAAGAAGGACACTCCATTCATATTGGATGAGCGAGCCCATGAATCCTTAGATGCTCTTAAGAAATCCTTGGTATTGGTGCCTCTGTTGAAGCCTCCAGACTACAATAGAGACTTTTTTCTCTATATATCTATGTCTGAAGGGATGATTGGTATGGTACTTGTTCAAGAGGACAATGAGCTCCATGAGCATGTTTTCTACTACCTTAGTCGAAATCTACTCAGTCCTAAACTCAAATACTCTCATGTAGAGAAGCTAGCCTTGGATGCCATACATGTGGCTCAAAGATTGTGACATTTTATCTTACTATGCAAAACCACCGTATTTGTAGATACCAATCCATTTCAATACATCCTTACTAGGCATATCATAGGGGGGAAATACAATAAGTGGATTTCTATTTTTCAAGAATTGTTTCTCGATTTTTCCTCGGAGAAATCCAAGAAATTGCTAGTTTTGCAGAACTAATGTCAGATTTTCGTAGACTGGATGAGGATATTTTTCATGATGATTCATTTGCGGATGAACATATCTTCTTTATATCATATTTATACCCCTGGTATGGATATATTTTAATCTACTTTCAAACCTTGAATCTTCCCCAACATCTATTGAGAGAAGACTGACGATGTATATGTTATCAAGCTAAAAACTACCTTATTATCGGTGACACTTTGTATTGTCGAGGGGTGGATAATGTCTTGTGTCATTTTTTGAATCTTGAGGAAGATGAAGCCATTATTAATGACTACCATAGTGGGGCATGTGGTGGTCATTTATTTGGGCTTGCAACATCCCAAAAGATATCGCCAACCAATTAATTTTGGCCGTCAATTTTTAAAGATTGCGTTGAAGTGATCAAGAAGTGTCACCCTTGCCAAGTTTTTTCTAGGAAAATGTGCTCGCACCCAACCATTATTCACCTAGACATCACCGTTGGTCCCTTCACTAAGTGGGGGGTTGATTTCATGGACTGCAACCTAGATTCAGTTTGGGGGAACCATCACATTATCGTGGCCATGGATTGTTTTACTAAATGGGAAGAGGTCATTCCTATCGTTAAATTAGATGGTAAGACCGCATCATTTTTGTATTCAATCATATTAAATCCCAGTTTGGAATCCCAAAAGAGATTTTCAATGATCATGGTAGACACTTCCATAATGAGATGATGTTGTAGTTAGCATCAAAATTGTGGTTTACACATGGTCATTGTTCCCCTTATTATCCCAAGGAAAATGGACAAGTAGAGGCTGTGACTAAATCTCTCAACACCATTTTGCAGAAGAAGGCCATCCTGAGTAAATATGACTGGCACATGATGTTTTACCATGCACTTTGGGCATACTGAACTACGGTAAATATTTCCACTATTTTCTCTCCTTTTCAATTAGTACATGGTGTGGAGTCGGTTCTTCCTATTGAATGAAAAATACCTACTCTTAAACT
The DNA here is from genome assembly GCA_000966675.3 of Picea glauca. Taxonomy (NCBI): domain Eukaryota; kingdom Viridiplantae; phylum Streptophyta; class Pinopsida; order Pinales; family Pinaceae; genus Picea; species Picea glauca. The sequence goes on along the minus strand of JZKD02S1672977.1, from coordinate 565,783 downwards.
AGAAATTGAGCTCCTACCTGACACATCTGATCTCAAAAAATGCCTTGTGCACCTAGAGCACCTTGATGAGTAGAGTTGATATGCCTCTATGACTACCGAAGAGAATAAATGATGTGTTAAGGTTTAGTATGATAAGTATTTCTGTCCACGGGAGTACGTTGATGGTGATGTGGTTCTCCTTTATGACCAAGCCAATGAACCATTAGGGGCAGGTAAGTTCAACCCCATGTGGCACAATCCTTATATCATGAGACATGTCTTAGAGAAAGGAGCCTACAAATTACGATATTGTGAGGGGAATATGCTATACAAGACCATAAATGGGCTCTATATTAAAAGGTACTACGTTTGAGCCTGAAAACTCGGGTGTGAACTTCGTATATTAGTGTATCTTAGTGTATATACTTCTTTTTTCATTTTTTTCTTTGCATCATCAAATTTCTTATTGATTTTTCCCTTGGTTGGAATATGTCAATGGAATCTGTGGTCTACTCAGGATTTTTGGATGGTGTCCGTCGCCATACACAGAACATGGCTTTTGTCACTTAGGTTATTTATTCAACTCAAGGACAACTAGTGTCTGTAGGTGGCATTTTTTTGGAGCCATCAAAGAATAATGTGGTTGAATATAGTGTTGTTATAGAGATATTATGCGACACCATTTCACATGGTGTTCGATCTTTAGAAGTTCACCTGGAATCCTAGTTAGTTGTATGTCAGTTGAACGACAATTACTGTGTGAGAGATCCTACTTTACTCTGATGATTCCTATGGGTACGGCTTTTGGAACAATAATTTGATTTTCTTACTTATATTGCATATGCTAATTACATTTTATATTGGCATTTGTCACATAACTAAGTAAAGAAAACACATTCATACATTCATCCATTGTAACATATATAAGTAAAGCCGAAGATTTTTTTTTTTTATATTTCATCCTTTAAAGTCCAAAAAATATGGTGTCATAGTAAAAAATGGGGCTCACACCCTCAAAATACATATATGGTCAGTACATAGCATAACCATGGAATCTATGCCTATTCTTTCAGATGTGTATCATGATAGCACATTATGGCTCTTGCAAGATGTCGGAAGAGTGCACCCACACATGGGGTACATCCACCACCTGTCGTTCTATCGCCTCTGGCATATCCTCTACCTAAACCATAGGAATCACATGCATCAAACAAGACAGATTTCCCTGAACATTCTGGAGGACTCTCTCCATGTCCCCAGCTACTAGCTCTTCTTCGTGTCCCCTGCGTCGATGTCGTGGAAATCCCTCTGGTTGTCCCAGACCTACGTCTGCGTAAGAAAAAAACTATTAATACATGATACCATACAAAAATATTTGCGTTTTTTTTTGCCTTTATCAAAATTAAAAAACACAAAAAAATGAAATATATAAAAAAACCAAATTCTTACTGATATCTCCAAAGGTGGATCCTAGTGGAAATGGAATGTTTGGGTCCACTTGGTAGTCAATCCATCCATATGGATATTCATCGATCTCTATGACCTATCGACGTCACTAGTGAAAGAAATCATCATTGTAGGGGGGTGGCACCCTACCACCTCCTAGCCACATCATCACATCAGTCCACCATGACATAGTTGGATCATGAAGTTTATGTGGAACAATATCGACTTTATGGCTCAAACCTGGAACCCTTTTGAAGAAAAAACTACACAGAATGGATGCAAACCCAAATTTCCTCATGACCCTTATTTGAAATCCGTCAATTGGCTCTTTTTTTTTTCCAGTAGTGAGGCACATGAATCATAAACAGTGGGTCTCAAACACTCTACCACATAGAGCATGAGTGGACTTGATTACTGGTGCAACGAGGATGACCCTGATATCCGTGTGAGTACAAGCATGATGATCTTTAAACTCAGGTTATCGATCCCCCTGATTGGTATTTGTCTCCCTACTTTATCTGTTCCTGCAACACAATTGGTGGCAATGCACTCCTCCATAGTCATACCACCTCTAGCCCCTTGGTCCTTGATATTCACCATCTCACCCCAACGAGACAATCCCGTGATGAAGTATATGTCATCCACTTCAATCCTCAATGGATTTTCGTCAAGATTGAAGGACTTTGTCTCCGGATCCCAATAGTTTACTAGTAACTAGAGAAACCTCACTTGAGTCCTCATTCCTTTGAGAACCAAAAATTTATAAAGGCCACATCATTTCAAATCTTGTTGATACCTTGCATATCTTTCTACTACTACATCTACCTCCTCATGCTCCCTTTCCCTCCATTCAATAACCATCATGCAAAGGAAAGATAATTTTTTGAGTTAATCCCCTTCAAAAACTTGTTCACAGACTTATACATGGGATAACCTTATGAAAGTCACGTATAGGGCTTCATATACGCATTTAGGATTTTCTTTGCCCATGTATATGAGGTTGTATATGTGACCCTATAATGTTTCACCCACATATGATCTAGTTTCTATGTAACAACCTCTAATACTCAAAAAATGGCCACTAAAACTAAAATTTAAACCATTGAAACTAAAGAGGATGGGATGAGTATTTACTTGGTCTATACGGTTTCCAATTTCGTTGATCATAGCTCCCACAATAGTCACTTGCAGATCATGGGAAAAATGGCCTCAAAAGCACTATCTGGTTAAAAAAATCAAATGGTATGGTAAAATGTCTTATTTTTACTATTAATAGAAAAATTTCACCCACTTTCTATAGTTTTTCCCTGTTTATTTCTGTTTTTGTACCTTATGGACTAATAACGCAATAGAAATACTTGGTTTTAAGTTGTTTTGTCCAAGGTTTTTAATAGATTTCCAGCATCATATTTCTCGTTCGTGCTTCCGACAGTTATATTCTTTCACCGAAATATAGGATAGGTTTTCACTCCACTTTTCATTCTTGCATCATCCTATGACTGTGATTCATACACCCTAGGTACAAACCCATTTATTAGCGACACAAAACCTTCTCACTGCTACTAGAAGTGTCGTTATTAAGTGGTAGATCCTTACCAAACATGGATTCCCTAATTAGAACATTTTTTTCAATTGGTTCCCATGAAAAATTTATTCCATAGGATCGAGAGTTCCTTATAGTCCCAACATGAATTTGAATTTGAACCCCATTTTCTTACTCAATATATTTTTGACCATTACCTATGAGACTCCCCCCCCTCGAGTCTTGGTTAATCTCTTTTCCAACTCCCAAAAAAATGAAAAGGTTGTTTAGTGAGCTTGTCTCTTTCACACTCATTGTTTTTTTTTGAAAGGATGTATATTTGGTATAAGTTTAACCCTTTTCTGAACCAAGTAGACTAATTAAGAAAAAATAATACTCTAGTCACCATTGGCCAGAAGAGTTCTCCTGGTGTTATTTTATACCTTTTTGGGCCTAGGAGACTAACATATATGAAAAAGGACATCCTTGATTTAAGTTGTAATTTCATTCCATCATCATGTTTTCATTATTGAGCTTATTTTCGGCTCCCTCTTTCTCTCTATAATCCTCTTTCCCAATTATTCTCATCACTAGCCAAGAAGTGAATTTCACATATCCTTTGCATGTTAACACCCTTTACCCATAGAGGAAACATCCCCCTGAGTGTCCATACCCCCCATTCACTTCCTTTCATTGAGCGTAGGTATGTTCCACTACTTGGAACTAGTTTCTTACTCATGACACTCACTTCCTCTCCTATATCATAGCATTTATTTGTCTATGAAAAAAAAAAAGACGGGTGGGAAAAGAATATTATCTCATATCGGTAAATTTCGTGTCTCCTTTTAACATAGCATAAACTATTGAGTTTGTTTCATCCAAGGTTTGGGTTTAGCATGGCCCTAGGAAGCTAACCTCGTTACTTAGAGTCTACTCATCTGACTAGTTACTCTTCCAGTCCAAGATTATGGCATGTGTCCACTTTGTATTGCCTATTCATGGCCATGAACAACTATTTGATATATATCCACATGGATTTGCAGTGTAATTCAAATTAGCAGCCATGTATACAAAGTCAATGTGAATTGTAATATCTTCATGATTAACTATCACTTCCAGCTGAGTCATAATTACTCCACTTATGGGAACAATGATGTATTTCAGCCATCGCAGATACTCCTCTAACCTCACACATTAGGGGAAATTTGTTATAAAAAAAATGTTCTCACTCCTTGCATCTTGTTTTGATGGCCTTCCATTTCCCCCTTTTTTTCACTCCAGAGATAAAAATTCATATTTTTGTCCATATACGCAACCTACCAGTTATAAAACTTGCATATACACAGGTCTCTCCACTACAACCCACGTACATCGGGTTTGGTGCTCAAAAATTAAAAATTGTGTTGGTTTTCCATGCCATGTCATGAGATCCATGATCCTTGACCTTCCATAAAATGGAAACTCTATGAATTGGCTCTTCAGTTCCATTTGGAGGCTACAAATTGAGTCATATCAAATCCTAATGGTACTTCAACTGGGAGAGAAATGAAACTCTAGAAAAATTTCACTTCATGTTGGGTCTGCATCCCTTTTTCCTTGAAAGTCTGAACTTATTGTGTTTATGCCCCAATATCTTCCTACTTTTTGATGGACAACCACATTAAATCCTACATATGAGCTTGCCTTTGCGGAGGATTGAAGTGGTGGAGGCCTAGCTAGAGGGATTTAGTTTCTCAGTTCTGATATGTATCGTTATAAAACTTTGTCACCTATGTACTTTGGTTGATTAATTTAATAGAAATACTCTTTTCTCATTCAATTAATATCTTGCAAATATTTGAATTAATTGCCATGGGTCTATTTGTCATGTATGTTAATGGATTATGTTAATTTATATGATGAAATTATATATTATCACCACATGCTTGTCTATATTTGTTGTTGAGGACAAGTTGCAGGTATAAAGATTTGGGTTGCATGCTCAACGATGGTCTTCTTCGAACGTATGGACGAGGTAGGTTTCTAGCCTTGTCTTGTTAGAATTTCATTTATATAGAATACTTGATATTAGAGTTGATTTATGGGTGTCATTTTTTCTGTTGTGGTTTTCCCCTATCCATAGAGAGATTTTCCTTGTAACAATGTCCTAAATTTAGCAATTAAAATTTATTTATGTTACCTTTTTTTTTTACCAGATCAACAAGAATTTTGTAATTGTTCGTTTAATATCATTTGTGCATACAACTAATAGGAAATCGACAATATGATTTCTCATCCTCTTGATCATGACATGGTGTTTTTATCATGAATCTATCTGATTCTCTCTACAAAACTCCAGTCAATGCAAAATTCAAACCAGGTGTCAAGCGTAGTTGTTTCACAACAACAAGAATAGGGATTTTATTTTCTTTTGAAAATTTTGTATGAGGGTTTCTCTCAAATATCAAATCGAGACTTTAAAGAAATAAAAAAATTATAATAAATGTATGGAGTGATTATAGGATAGTTAGTTTTTATATTCCAATGATAAATAATTAATATTGGAAAGGACCAGAAGAGGAATTTTGGAAGATTATTCTTTCCTAAACATTGTTAAGTTCTTTCTACACCAAAGACAAGATTCATATTGAAGCAAATTTGGTATTTTTACACAAAAAACCTTTATTATATCTATCACTTGAATGTTTTTTTGAATTTAATTAGAGTTTGTTTCTCTCAACATATTTTAGTTTTAATCTTGAAGAAACAAAGGTGTTATCTTTTAAATTGAATTGAAAATTATTTTTAACATTTACATTCTTATTTAATGTTGCTTATTTTTATTTCTTTCAATTATTATTATTCCTCTAATTATCTTGCTTCTTATATCAAGTTTAAAATCAAATATTTTTATCGATGATTATTTTTATGATTTCATAACTATACATTCTTGAAATGGTGATAAATATTAGAGAATTCCTTCTCTCACGTTTGTCACTCGTGCTTGATATATGTTAATCTTCTGAGATTTTTTTAACTGTTATTCAATTCTTTGAAAGGGTTGTTGATAAATTGATGAATTTGATAACTCATCCACATGATTTGGTGTCCTCACATTTGATTATTTTGGGTTATCATTGAAGTATAGATGCTAATGATCTATGTGTATTCTTAGATAAATTGTTATTGTTTTTTAATCATTCTTAGAGCAAGAAATTCTTTCTGAATGCTTTGAGAATTAATCTTTTTCATATATAGATATTATCTTTTCTCTCATTTATGAGATGGAATCCATAGTTAATATTTATTTTCTACAAGTTTAGGATCATCTAGATTAGAGCTTAAATGATTAAGTCTCTTTTCAAAGAGAAAACTTGTTGAGTGGAAATCTGGTCCCACAAAATCAGTTGGAAACTACGATCCCAAATGAAAAAAGTCTAATTGATAATTGTGATCAATTAGTTATCCCTTGTTGCAAGAGGGAATTTTCCCACCTTTCAATACTACCTGAAATGTTCTAGACCCTACAACACTAAGATGTCTATCATCAACAACAAATATTTCCTTGGTGTTACATTCATTAAGAGTAAAAAATATGACTTTATCCTTATCCATATGATAAGATGCTCTAGAATCAATAAGACACTCATCAGAAGAAGAAGAGAAATTTTCATTCAAGGAGAAACCATGAGAAAATGCATGTCCATGAGAACAAAAATAAGAAGAATCAATATTGATGTTTTTCTTCTTCATCCATTCTTCTAAGGCTTCCATCTTCGTAAAACATTTGGAATCCACATGACCATCTTTCCCATAAAAGTTGCAATATCTGTCAATCTTCTTACTTGTGGATTTTGCTCCATTGTCACCATTAAGAGAAGAAGCTATCAAAGAGAGTTTGGTACCCTTGTTTTTCTTTTTGTTGTGGCAATGATGATGCCTTTGTGGATTATTCCACTTATCATTTTGTTGGACCACTAAAGATTTTTTGAATGTACATGTAGTGTTGATCAATCGAAGTTGTACAAGCATATATTTATCTCAAATCAGAGCATCACAAAAGGAATCAAGAGTAGGATTTTTATAAGAACTCCCTAGAGCTTCTCTAGTGGCATAAAAGGTAGATAAAAAAATAAAATATGCACTACCAATCTTAGCAAGAATAACATATATGCATCGATCATCCTTCAGATCTAGTTGGAATTACATGTAAAAAGTATAAGTATTTTGAAATTAGATAAGTAATCTTCAAAGAAAGGAAAATCATTTAGACTTAAAGTCATTAACTAATTTTACAATTGGTGGGCTCAAATAATATTATGTTTACTAAAAATAGCTTCAATATTTTTCCAATATTTATCTCGGCCCTCAATTCCTTGAAGGTGAAACCTTAAATAAGGAGAGATGGAAATTTCGATTAGTCCACATGATTTTTTATTCCTATTAGTCAATTTGACATAATTTTCATCATTAATGGGTTCTTGTTATTTTCGCAAGGTAATATGGTACAATCCTTTACTTCTTAATACATCCTCCATATGGGATTTCCATGAGAAGTAGTTAGTACTGGTAAGAAAAATATCAATGGGAGACAACATATTAAAATATGTAGAGAATATGGATTTATAAGTTTAAATTGATAGTTTGGATGGAAATGTCTTGAAAAAATAGGATTTTAAAAAAATGACACTAAAAATGGACTTTGGATGTGAAATTTATGCCATTTAAAAAATGCATAAATGGTAATGAAAGAGCCACTTGGCAAGTAGAAGTTTTTCCACATGGTGATGATCCTACTAACTGTGCCTATAAGCTCATTTTTAAATACGTTACTTATGAAGTGACCCACTTTTATAGAATAAACAAGAATTACTTTTACAATGAAATTTACTTTGTAAATGAATACAAAAGAAATAATATCTTGAATGGGATCATAGTTTTAATGTTTACATGTTGTGATTAAAATTGTTAAAAATTGTATAATATTGATCCCCCCCCCCTCAGTATTATTGAATATTCCAACAATTGGAATCATAGCAGGTCCTTCAGAAACAGTCTAACCAATGGAAGGTAGATTACAGACTTCACTAAGAATGGAACACCCATGTTTGATGGTCAGAACTATGCCTTCTAGAGTAGAAGGATGAAAACATTTTTACAAGGATAGGGATTTGATGTATGGAAGGAGGTATTAAACAAATACAAGGCACTTGTCTCTCCCCCAATATATAAAGATGAAAATAAACTTTGTGAAAATAATTCAAAGGCTACGAATGTTATTCTGAGTGGCCTAGTTAATTCAGTATATGTCAAGGTTATGCATTGCGACTCTGCAAAGTAAATTTGGGACAAACTTCAAAATATTTTCGAAGGAGATGCCAAAGTTGAGGGGGGGAAGCTTCAAACTTATAGAGGTCAATTTGAACAACTGTAAATGAAGGAAGATGAAGAAATTGCAACTTATTTTCTATGAGTTGATGAAATAGTGAGTGATATTACATGATTAGGAGAAGAAATTAAAGGTTTGGTAATTGTTCAAAAGATACTGAGGTCTCTTCCAATGATATTTTATCATAAGATTTCAACCCTATAAGAAATAGAATATATTACTACATTGATCTCTCCACTGATCTCCCTTCCAAATTGGGAAATTGGACTTCGCGATTTCGCAAGTCCTAAGGTCACGTGATTCTTACCTCACGATTCCCCGAAGTCTGATGCGAGTCAGCGTTGACTTCCCTCCGCTATCGGAACTTCCCTCCGTCGGGAAATCACTAATCGCGATGTCCACAAATTGAAACTACAATCCCCGAACCCCGATGTGACGATTCTTCGATGCATGTGTGGACTTGAATCATCCACCTTCTATCCTTCTTTCAGGATCTCGAAACTCGCGGGATCGCGAGTCCTAACATTGATGAACTTGGGTCTTACCTTTCCCCGAACTACGATACAACGCCACCTGTACTCCACTAATCCCTGTGGTCCCACAATACCACGTCACCTTGGGATATCCCGTATCATGAATCCAACCTACGAGTGTTCTCTGCTGTCGAGAACCCCAATTCTTAGGGATCCATCGACATGCATCCCCAAGATCAACGGTTATGATTTTGTCGGGATATTGCGGATCGTGATATCTCTACTTCTGCTTCACCACTTTGGTACTCAACCTCGTGATATGACGATATGTGATGTCGCATATGATCTGAAGGTCCCTGCGACTCCAGATCGATGGCTCCACTTCCTCCTGGGCTTCGAACTTTTGAATGTTCACCCTTTAACTCCTTCCAGCTTCGCAAGATCTAACGATCCTCGGTCCTTCGTGGAATCTCTCCAGGAGATTTCAACTGTTCATCCCTCTGTGGATATTTCTTGCGAACTGAATTTGAGAATTCCCTCTGTGAAACTTATTCAACCACATGCCAACCTGTGGAGCTTCTCTCAAGGTTCCCACAGCAACCCCGCAATTCACCCTTAGTGAACTGTAGACCTCTCCCTCCTTAGCTTATCCTTGCCTCATGAGACTTTGTGAGGACTTGTTGCACGCACTCTTGGCGGAAAAACTCCAAATACAACCAAGTATTGGGACTCTTTGGTTCTACGCACTCCTTGCAACAGAAATCTTCCACTCCCTTAGCTCAGAATCACAACCCTGAGTTTTCGTCGAGCCTGCGCACACTTTCACAGCTCTGGTGCCAAATCTTCACTTCTGAGATGAGAACAAAAGTTATCCCTAAGTAAACCCTGTATTCACGCACTCCTTGCGGATAAATTCAACTGCACTCCTTGCAGGAATTCTCTGGCTTACTTAGAGAAACAATTGAAACACATTCACTCATTCTCTCGGATTTCAAATCAACCATGAAATCACATACACAACATATAAAAGCAAGTGCATGACAGGAAGCAAATACTCATGAGCATAACATCAACACACAGAGAAATAACACATAACCATGGAATTGAATCAAAGATTTCTTCTATTAATTCAATCTCTGTACATGGGTGTTCTTCAGACAATTCTCTGCTCTGCTCTTTTCTTCTTGCCCCTGTTTGATAATAATACCATGATACAAAGGAGGGTGTCTATATCCGTTTCTCTCTCGAATTATACAACTATCAAATCTACAATTAAATTCCTATCTAACAACATTAAATCTATTAAATGCCTTCCTATCTACTAAGAATGAGAGCTTAAAGGCTCAAGGTCCCCTTTACAATATAAGTGCGCTTCTTTATGAATGACTTCAATAAAGAGCTGCGCAACAACTTCAAAAGCATTTCAAAATTTGTATAGTCACTGTCCAGCTGTCTTTTCTGCTCGATGTGCTGGCTCGCTTGATACACTGGCGATGCTCCTACATCATACTCCTTGGCTTGAAAATTTTCATGGGCTCCTGTCCATGAGCTCCTGCACGGTCTGCCCATGCCTTTGTATCACTGCTTCATTTTCCCAGCTAGCATCCTCCACTGGATGATTCTTCCATTTCACCAGGTACTCAATATACTGCTTCCGTCGGGTCTTCTTTCCCACTCGCTTGTCGAGTATGTACTCCATCTGTGGGTGTTTTTCTACTGGTAATTTCTTCTGCCAATAGATCACTAGTTCCTCAGTTCCAGTTTCTGCTTCTCCAGCTTTGTATGGGTATAAATATGAAATATTAAATATTGGAGATATCCCGATGCCATCCGGCAACTCAATCTCGTAAGCATTTTCTCCAAATTTCTTCATGACTCTGCATGGTCCAATATTTTTCATCTTTAGTTTGTTGTATGTTCCCCTTGGGAACCTTTCCTTCCTTAAGTGTGCTAGAACAAGATCCCCAACTTCGAACCGAAGTTGTCTCCGATGTTGATCTGCTCTACGTTTGTATTCCTGATTTGATTTCATCAATCGGTGCTTCACCTGACTGTGAAGTTCCTCCATCGCTTTAGCAAATTCTTTAGCGCTAGCACTGCTAGTTGCATCCTGTTCTGACTCCCTGAGTTCAAAAACTCTCCTCGGTTGTGTTCCATACACAATTTGGAATGGGATTTTGCCTGTACTCCAATTCACTGAATCGTTGTATGAAAACTTTGCCTGTGGCAATATGTTGTCCCAGCTGCTATGGTGCTCCGTCACCAAGCTCCTTAGCAAGTCTCCAAGACTTCTGTTTACAACCTCTGTTTGCCCATCCGTCTGCGAATGATAAGCTGAACTAAACGCTAAGTCAGTTCGTAGCTTCTTCCATAGCGTCCTCCAAAAATGACCTATAAATTTGGTATCCCTGTCCGAGACTATGCTTCTCGACAATCCATGAAGTCTAACAACCTCTTTAAAAAACAAATTCGCGATGTGGGTCGTATCGCTGGTATTATGACATGGAATAAAGTGTGCCATCTTCGAAAACCTGTCCACCACTACAAAGATGGAATCAACTCCTCTCTGCGTCCTCGGCAAACCCAACACAAAATCCATGCTAATTTCCTCCCATGGTCTCTCCGGTATGGGAAATGGCTGATAAAACCCTGCATTTTGCTTCTGGCCCTTCGAATGCTGACAAATTCTGCACCTATCAACAAACCTTTTTACATCGACTCACATACCCTGCCAAAAATACGATTCACTCAGCTTTGCGGATGTTTTATCATGACCAAAGTGACCTGCTAAGCCCCCGTTGTGCTTTTCCTTTAGCAGATTCTCCCTCATGGAGCAATTCGGAATGCACAGTTGATTGCCTCTGAACAACAATCCCTCCTGGATCATGTAGTCTATCCACGGAGTCTGATCCCTGAGAACTGGATTCTCAGCTGCTTCGTATGCTTCTCCGAAGTCTACATACCTTGCATACATGTCCTTCAGGTTCTCAAAACCCAATGTCTTGACTCTGAACTCCTACAAAAACAAACATTTCCTGCTCAAAGCATCAACCATTTTGTTAGCAGTTCCTAAAATGTGTTTAATTACAAATCTGAAATTCTGCATATATTCTACCCATTTTGCATGCTTCTGGTTCAACTTATCCTGTTGACTTACAAAATGCAATGCATGATTATCACTATACAGAACAAATTCTTTGGGTATCAAGTAATGCCTCCACTTCTTCAATGCCTGTATGATGGCATAAAAGTCTTTATCATACGTGGAGTATTTCATCTTTGCATCATCCAGATTCTCGCTGAAATATGCAACTGGTCTGTCCTCTTGACTCAAGACCGCTCCTATAGCATATCCACTGGCATCACACTTCACCTGAAATGTCTCCTGGAAATCAGGCAACACCAACACTGGTCGTTCCGTTACCTTCCGCTTCAACAGATTGAAGCTCCTTTCAGCCTCTGCAGTTTAATGAAAAGTCTTATGTCGTTTCTTCACTGTGTCCATCATCGCTGTGCTAATTCCGCTGAAATTCCTAATGAAATTTCTGTAGAAACTAGCCAGTCCATGGAAACTCCTCACCTCGAAAACATTTCGGGGTGATGGCCAATTCTTAATCACTTCCACTTTACTCGGATCCATTTTTAACTCATTCACCGAAATAACAAAACCCAAGTAAATGAGTTTTGTCTTCATGAATGAAGATTTCTTCATATTAATCAACAACTTCTCCTACTGTAGTTTCCTCATCACAATGGCCAAATGTTTCAAATGCTCGGCCTTTGTCTTAATAAAAATCAGTATATCGTCCAGATATACGACGACGAACTTTCCAATGAATTCCCTCAGGACTTCATTCATCAGCCTCATGAATGTGCTCGACACATTTGTCAAGCCAAACGACATTACCAACCATTCGTACAAACCTTCGTTTGTCTTGAATGCTGTCTTCCACTCATCACCTTCCCTCATGCGAATCTGGTGATATCCTCTCTTCAAATCAATCTTCAAAAAGTAAATTGCCCCATTCAGGCAATCCATCAGATCATCCATTCTCGGCAGTAGAAATCTGTACTTGATGGTAATTTTGTTGATTGCTCTAGAGTCTGTACACATCCTCCAGCCTCCATCCTTCTTCGGACTCAGTACCATTGGAATGGCACACAGACTCAAGCTTTCCCTGACCAGTCCCTTGTCCAATAACTCTTGGACCTGCTTCTTGACTTCCTCTTTCTCCTGAGGCATCAACCTGTACGCAACCTTGTTCGACAAACTGGCTTCGGGTATGAGATCGATGTGATGACTCACACTCCTCATCGATGGAAATGAACGAGGTAATTCGTCCACGATGATGTTAGCGAACTCTCCCAGTAGTTCCTGAATCTCATCTGGTAAGTCGTCCACTCTTGTGCTAGTCAAGACAATCCTCGGTTTCCTGACCACAAAGAATTGCGGATCTTCCTTCTTCTCCATCTCTGTGAGAATTTCCTTCCCACTCATGAGAAGTATGGTATTGCTTACTTCCAGCTTCACTTCTTTATCCTTTATTGGAAGCAATTTGTGTGTCATCCCATCCTTCTCCAAAGTGTAGGTGTTCATCCTCCCATCATGAACCACATTTCTGTCATACTACCATGGTGTACCCAGAAATACATGGCGGACATCCATGGGAATGATATCACATAGGACCTTATCCTTATATTCACCCATTTTGAAATCAACTAAAAATTGTTTAGTGACACTCACCTGATGTCCTTTCTGTAGCCATGATACTTTATATGGACTTGGGTGATTAGTTGTCTCTAGCTCCAACTTTTCCACCATCTCGGTCGAAACGAGATTGTCTGTGCTCCCACTGTGCACAATGACCTTGCATTTCCAACCTTTGTTTTTACATGTGGTCCTGAATAGTCTGCCTCTTTGAGCTGTTTCCTCCACCTCCTTCTCGGGTGTCAAAAGGACTTTATGCACCCCAAGTGATCTTCTGCTTTCTATATCTTCATTCTCAGCATCTTGCCTTTGCGCTTCAGTGATGTGAGCTTCTCCAACGTCCTTCTTTTTCTCTGGACACTCGAATGACTTGTGCCCATTCTTCCCACATGTAAAACATGTGATCACTCATCCTATTCTCCTTTATCGACCTCTAGTACGAGGAAGAGTGTTTGCATCAGCATAATCACCTCGTTGATCATTTTGTTGCCTTCTCGGCTCAACATATGGCTGCCTTTGTTGTGAGGTTCCACCTCACTCAATCCTACCCTGAGGCTTCTTCCATTCCTCCTTGGGCTTCTGAGTTCTTTCTTGGGCAACTGTATTGCCTCTGGGCTGACTTCTGCCTCGCCCTCGTTGTCTCTGCTTATGGCTCAGCTTCTCCTCAACTTTCAGAGCCATCTGGTAAGCATCCTCAACTGTTCTGATAGTTGTCATGCTTAATTCATCCTGAATGTCATATCTCAGACCATTCATATATCTCGCCACTTTCTCATCATCGCTCTCCTGATGACCTTCTCTGATGTTGAGTTTGTAAAACTCCTCGGTGTATTCCTTCACCGTCATCAAATTCTGTCTCAGGTTCTGCATTCACCTGAACAGTGTGATATGATAATCCCTCGGGATGAATTTCGCCTTCATCTTAGCAATCATTCGATCCCAACTTTTTATCTTCTGTTTGCCTTTGGAACGTCTATTCGCTTGTAGCTCATCCCACCATAAGGTTGCATGTCCTTTCAACTTGGTAACAACATGACTTACCTTTTTATCCTCTTCGATATCCTCATAACCAAAGTAGGTGCCAAGAGCCCTGATCCAGTCCAGCAACTCTTCTGCATCCAGGCTTCCTTCGTAAGTTGGAATGTCCATCTTGGTCTTTGAACTCATCTTGTAAATGGCCTTAATCAACCGCTCTTTTGATGCATCCTCTGCTGTGACTTCTTCTGCATGTCCAGCTTCCTCTTCAACCTCGGAATCACTAAGATCCCTTGCACCAACTCTACGTCTTTGTGTTGTTTCCATCTCTTCAAGTCTCACTCTGATATCTCGTATCTGTCGCTCCATCTCTGGATTTCCTGCTGGTCTACCTCTTCTTCTCACCTCCCTGTCTTCGGGATCTGGTGACTGTCTTTCTCTTCTCGGTGGCATGATGTCTTCTCTTCTCTTTCTATAGAAAACAAAGAGTCTTCCCATTTTGATACCACTCTGGCACAGACGTCACCCTGTGTTGTCCCGCTTCTACCAGGACCTTCTCTAAACTTTGGCCCGAAGAGATAAAATGCCCTTCAACTCCCCCATTGGAAGTTCTTTACCCACAAAAATCTCTCCACTGATCTCCCTTCCAAATCGGGAAATCGGACTTCGCGATTTTGTAAGTCCTAAGGTCGTGTGATTATTACCTCACGATTCCTTGAAGTCCGATGCGAGTCAGTGTTGACTTCCCTCCACTATCAGAACTTCCCTCCGTCGGGAAATAGCTACTCGCAATGTCCACAAATTGAAACTACAATCCCTGAACCCCGATGTGCCGATTCTCCGATGCACGTGTGGACTTGAATCATCCACCTTCTATCCTTCTTTCAGGATCTCAGAACTCGCGGGATCGTGAGTCCTAACGTCGATGAACTCGGGTCTTACCTTTCCCCTAACTCCGATACAGTGCCACCTGTACTCCACTAATCCTCGTCGTCCCACAATACCACGTCACCTCGGGATATCGCGTATCGCGAATCCAACCTACGAGTGTTCTCTGCTGTCTCCGAACCCTGATTCTTAGGGATCCCTCGACATGCATCCCCAAGATCAATGGTTATGATTTTGTTAGGATATCGCGGATCATGATATCGCTACTTCTGCTTCACCACTTTGGTACTCCAACTCGCGATATGCCGATATGCGATGTTGCATATGATCTGACGATCCCTGCGACTCCAGATCGATGGCTCCACTTCCTCCTAGGCTTCGAACTTTTGAATGTTCACCCTTTAGATCCTTGCAGCTTCGCAAGATCTAACGTTCCTCGGTCCTTCGTGGAATCTCTCTAGGAGATTTCAACCGTTCATCCCTCCGTGGATATTTCTTGCGAACTGAATTTGAGCATTCCCTCTGTGAAACTTATTCAACCACACACCAACCTGTGGAGCTTCTCTTGAGGTTTCCACAACAACCTCGCAATTCAACCTTAGTGAACTGTAGACCTCTCCCTCCTTAGCTTATCCTCACCTCACAATACTTTGTGAGGACTTGTTGCACGCACTCCTAGCGGAAAAACTCCGAATACAACCAAGTATTGGGACTCTTTGGTTATACGCACTCTTTGCAACAAAAATCTTCCACTCCCTTAGCTCAGAATTGCAACCTTGAGTTTTTGTCGAGACTGCGCACACTTGCACAACTTTGGTGCCAAATCTGCACTTTTGAGATGAGAACACAAGTTATCCCTAAGTAAAACCTGTAGTCATGCACTCCTTGCGGACAAATTCAACTGCACTCCTTGCAGGAATTCTCTGGCTTACTTAGAGAAACAATTGAAACTCATTCACTCATTCTCTTGGATTTCAAATCAACCATGAAATCACATACACAACATATAAAAGCAAGTGCATGACAGGAAGCAAATACTCATGAGCATAACATCAACACACTGAGAAATAACACATAACCATGGAATTGAATCAAAGCTTTCTTCTATTAATTCAATCTTTGTACATGGGTGTTCTTCAGACAATTCTCTTCTCTGCTCTTTTCTTCTTGCCCCTGTTTGATAATAATACCATGATACAAAGGAGGGTGTCTATATCCATTTCCCTCTCGAATTCTACAACTATCAAATCTACAATTAAATTCCTATCTAACAGCATTAAATCTATTAAATGCCTTCCTATCTACTAAGGACGAGAGCTTAAAGGCTCAAGGTCCCCTTTACAATATAAGTGCGCTTCTTTATGAATGAATTCAATAAAGAGCGGCGCAACAACTTCCAAAGCATTTCAAAATTTGTATAGGCGCTGCCTAGCTGTCTTTTCTGCTCGATGTGCTGGCTCGCTTGATACGCTGGCGATGCTCCTGCATCATAGGTCCATCGGACCTTTACCAGCTCCATAAATTGATTCTAGAGCTGCTTAATTTTCTAATACAATATGAAAATTGATCGCACTTGAAATCCTACTTCTAGCTCCACCTGAATCACATTCCAATAAATAACATGATTAGCATCAGGTACTTACATCTTAAGAAGTTTCACATGGAAGACATTATGAATACACAAGGATGCAATAAATGAAAGCATATATGCAACGTGGCCAATCCTCTCAAGTATTTCTAATGGCCCATAGTAGCGTTTTGCTAACTTAGAATACTTTCCCAACTTTAGGGAACTGCACCTAGCCTTCACTTTGAGAAACATGTGATAACCCACTCCAAGTTATCTATGGGTTTTTCATTTATTTGCACAAATTTTCTTCCTATATTGGAAAAATTTTAAATTCTTCCTTATCTTTATTGTCTTCTCCTCCATTTCCCGGAGCAAATATGGCCCAACTACTATGTGATATGTTGCGTTGTCCCAACTCACTAGCATGTTGCACCTTCTACCATATAGTGCCTCAAATGGGCTCATCTTTAAATATGCACGACACCCTTTGTTGTAAGAAAACTCTACCAAATGAAGGTAGTCTTTCCATTTCGATGGATTATCCATCAAATACATCCTAAACATGTCTTCAATCACCCAATTTACCCTCTCGGTATGACCATTTTTATCAGGGTGATATGTTGTACTAAAAATCAGATTTGTTCCAAATCCTTTGAATATACCTTTCCAAAAATTTGAGGTGAACTTGGAATCTCTGTTAGACACAATTATATTATGTATACCATGGAACTTAGCAATTTCACGCATGTATAACGCAACAATGTTGACTTCCTTGTACGTTGACTTCACTGGAATAAAATGGGAAGCTTTAATAAGATTTTCCACCACAACCACAATAGAATCATGTTGCTTAGCAGTCCTAGGAAACTTAGTTATGAAGTCCATGGTCACAACTTCCCACTTCCACTTAGGAATGGGAAAGGGATATAGAAAACCAGCTAGATTTTTGTGCTCAGCCTTAACCTTTTTACATTCAAGACATCTCATAATAAAATCTGCAACTTTCATTTTCATACCTTGCCAAAAGTGTTGCTTCATGACCACGACAAGGGTCTTTTGGTAACCTGGATGTCCAACATAATGAACCTTATACATCTCTGACAATATCGAGCCTTTTAACTCTTTACCATTTGGCACATAGACTCTCTTCTTATACATGAGGATCCCATCCTATATTAGCTCATAATATTCAACTTATACTATGACATATCCTATTATAAGGTCGTATTTATGTCCTCATAGCATAGATCTAAGTTGGAAACTTCCAAAATTCTATCGCACAAATATATCTAGTACATGCTAATGGAAGTAGCATGCATATCATGCATCTTCCTGTTGAGTGCATCATCCACCTTGTTCTCTTTTCCTCTGATATTCTTTATGTTGAATTCATACTCACTGAGGAACTATAACCACTTTCCTTGTCTAGAATTTAAACTTGGTTGTCCAAACAAATACTTTAGACCACAATGGTATGTTATTAGCTCAAATATTTCATCCATGAGATAATGTCACCACATATTTAAAGCATGCACTGTAGATTCCAATTCTAAATCATGAGTAGCATAGAGCCTTTCATGTTCTTTCAACTTCCTCGATTTGAATCATACCACATGTTCATTTTGACTCAGGACTCCACCTAGTCCTTCCTTGCATGCATCTGTGCACACCACAAAGTCTGTATATGGATCAACAATCCTTGAAATTGGTGCACTTTTCAACAAACTCTTCAAGTGATGGAAACTCCTTATGCAATCTGGACTCCACTCAAATAGCACATCTTTGTTCTACAAGGATGTAACTGGATTCACAATTTGTGAGAATCCTTCAATAAAGCTTTTATAGTAACCTGTAAGTCCCATAAATGACCTTACCTCTATGAAATGTTTTGGTGTTTTCCATTCCTAAATGGATTTTATCTTTGTTGGGTCCATAACTATTCCTTCATCTGAAATCATATGACCCAATTAATGAATCTATTGCTGATAAAACAAACAATTTCTCATCTTTGCATAAAGTTGATGCTCCCTCAATACTTGCAACACCATCCTAAAGTGATTCTCATTCTCTTCCTTGTACCTTTAGTAAATAATAATTTCATCCAAAAATATGACGAAAAACCTATCCAAATAACTTCTAAAAACTACATTCATTAAACACATGAAGACACCTATTGCATTTGACAACCCAAATGGCACCATTGTGAACTCGTAATGATCATACCTTGTTTTGAAGGTAGTCTTGCTGATGTATTCCTCTTATTCTAACTTAGTGATATCCAAATATGATATCAATCATGGAAAATATCCACCTACCTCTTAACTTATCAAACATGTCATCTATTCTTGGAAAAGGATACTTTTTTCTTTACTGTTACCTTATTCAACTACTTGAAATCAATACAAAGTCTTAGGGTACCATCCTTATTTTAAACAAACAAAAATGGCACACCCCAAGGAGACACAATTGGGCGTATATACCCCTTCTTTAAATGATCTTCAAGTTGCATATGCAACTCCTTCTATTCTGGCATACTCATCTTGTAAGGAGTCTTGGATACAATTGTTTATATTGGTATTAGATTTATGGAGAAATCAATGTCTCTTTTTGGAGGCAATCCCAGTAGCTCGTTAAAGACATCCTTGAATTCATTTATTACTGTGCAGTCTTCCGCACTTGGAACTTTATCCTTAGGTTCCTCTTCCATGTGTTTTTCAAACACTTGGCATCCTTTCTTATATATTTTCTTCAATTGCAAAGAAAAAACTACTTTGATAGTCACACCTCTTTAAATTCCTTGAATTGATCTCAAGTTTCCTTTCTCATCCAAACAAGAAAATGTCTTATTGTAATAATCCAGGACAACATGGTTCTCTTCCAACCAATCCATACCATTGAGGAAATAATACGAGCTTAAAGGTATAGTATTCAAATCATCCTTTGTGTGCAGCCCATTCATCTCCATTGAACACGACTTAACCATCTCATTAATTTTCCTTTTTTCTCCTATAGATAACTGCACCAACCAAGGTTTTTCAAGCTTTCCTCTTGGAAAATGGAATCTTTCCACCATCTTAGGATCTAGATAATTATGACTAGCTCCTGAGTCAATTAAAATAGCAATGGGTTGGTCATTAATCTTACCTTCCACCTAGATCATGTGTGACTGAAACTTCGTCTACTTGTTATCCAGTGCGGTGTAAATCCTTGGCATATTTCTACCCATTTCCTCCACTTTTGTAGCTTGTTTTACATTATTCACAATCCTAACTTTATCACCTCTTTGAGGACAATCTCTATGCATATGATTTTTTCCACAACCCCAACATTGCATAGGTTTTTTTCATGACTTTTGTCCCACCATTTCCAACATTCTAGGTTCCTGGAGGGTGGACTTTCCTTGTGTAGTGTTTCTGAAAATTGATGGCTTAGCCTGCTTCTTCCTTTGTTCCACCTTTCTTTTCATCTTATCTTCCCAAGCCTTTTGGAAAATCGGTCTTCCCCTTTGCTTATCATAAAGACACTTAGCACGTATTATGGTTTCTACCAATGCTTTAGTGTCATCATATTATATCTTGTCACTGATAAATGAGGGAAACCCACTCAAGTATCTTTGAATATTCATGTGTTCATCCTTGACAAAATGCATATATTTCAGAAGATCTAATAATTTTCTTTCATATTCATCAATCATCATATTCCCAAGATTGATTTTGAAAAAATCCTTTGTTTTTCTGTCATAGTATTGCTTGGTTAAGAATTTCTTTTGGAAATACCTCCTGAACTCTCTCCAAGTCAATTTATTCCCATCAATGTGTTGTAATTAAACGTAATGATCCCACCACATTGATCCCTTTCCTTTAAACTGTTAGATAACAATTCTCCCTTCTGGCTATGAAGAACAATTATGCAGTTGTAAATACTTTCTCGTACCTAGGAACCAAGTCTCCTCATATTCATTTGTTTTGTGCTCACCATCAAAGGTAGGAGGCTTAATCTTCTTCATTTCCCTTTGTATATCATCCACCCCAATCCTTATCTTATGCTTCCTTACAAGAGATGGACTCGAACTACTGCACACTTTCCTAAAAGAAATCTTATCAACACTTATTTCTTCTCTTCCTTTCTCATCATGAGACCTATGAATTCTTGATCTACTCAACTCTATCTCCTTATCAATTTTCTTTTCTATTCTATCCAGGCTCTACATCAATTTGACATTGAAGTCATCTGTTGCGCCTTGTCTCTCACAAGCCTTTCATTATCAACCTTATAGCTTTGGACATATTTCTACAATACGTTTACAGTTTATACCAAGTTCATGTGCTCCTCCTTGGATTATGTACCATCAACACCCAAACTGTTAATCCCTAGATAAATCCCCATGATATATATAAAACCCCTTATTATTCCCTAGATATTGAATTATTACATTTATAGTAGGTCGGATAGAACCCTTGTTTGCACCCTTTCATTATAATTGTAACCCTTTGTCACACACACACACACACACACATAGACACATAAGATATAATATTAGGATCATCTTATCTGATCTCATATTATGTTTTGAAGTTTATATATTGTAATAGAGTTTTCCATCGAAGTGGACTGAATTTTATTGATTTCTTATCATTTTTAAGGCATTGGCTCATAACATTTGGTATTAGAGTTCAAGGTCTTGGGGTTTCGTTGTTGCATCTGAGACACCTTGGAATTTTCACTATAACATTTTTTATATGACTTTTTATATGGAACCCCTTGGGGGATATTTAGTAGACAGATAAAGGTACATGGTGTTCAAATTTCCATTCCTAATTCCTTATACTTTCAGAGATATAGCCTATGTAAGATAGGGTTATGGAATAATCCTGAGTTTATTCATCACATAATTTTCACTATAATTTTTTTTTTGTGACGTTTCATACCCTGAAACCCAAAGGATATTCATAGAAATTATCAAGGTAGTTGTGATAAAAAGTCCATCCTCTCTTTTATCCTACTTTTGTAGATACACCCTGTATAAGATAGGGTATGTGACTAGTCATATTAACTAGTCTCAAACAGGTGTTCTGGGTAAAACAATGATATATTCTTCAGTGAGTATCCAAATTAAGCGAGACCAGTTGAATTGGACAATGGAAAGTCTGTAGTATTTCTGGTGCAACATTTTGAATCAAATATCATATATTGTGCACTTGGCACACTTTACAAGTATGCCCTCCTGGAAGGGACACAAATCAGCAAGGTGTGGGAAAGTTACCATAACTTCCACTTGGCACATCCAATTTTGATCAGACTTGTGGCATTGCAGAGAGGAAAACTTGGTTATGGCACAAAATAGAATGAAACAACAAGCAAATCAACATCACATGGAAAGGGAAATTGAGGTGGGGGGTTGGGTATTTCTAAGGATACAACCATACAAACAAATTTCCCTCAAACAATAAAATAAGGACAATAAAATAGCACCCAAACAGTATGTCCCCTATAAGGTTTTGCAAAGGATTACAAATTGGGGTTGCCTCCATATTCACGTGTACATATATTATTCCATGTTTCTTGATTAAACAAGGTCATCAACAACAAGATCCCAGTCCAAACAATTTTACCAGAGCTCAATGGCGAAGGGAAAATCATACTAGAGATGGAAACAATCCTTGAAATGATAATTAAGTAGCTGAGAAATAGAGCAATTATAGAGTACCTTGTCAAATGGAAGAACATACTAGTGGAAGAGGTAACATGGGAAGATGAATTATTCATGAAGAAGAATTCGTGGTTAGAAAGGTGTTGAGGACAACACTTGTTTGAAGGGGACGGTCATGTTAATCCCTATAAAAATCCCCATGATATGTATAAAACCCCTTATTATGCCCTAGATATTGAATTATCACATTTCTAGTGGGTCAGCTAGAACCCTTCTTTGCACCCTTTCATTATAATTGTAACTCTTTCTCTCCTATATATATATCAAGGATATCTAATATTAAGATCATCTTATCTCATTTCATATTGTGTTCTGAAGTTTATATATTGTAAAGGAGGTTTCCCCCTTGAAGTGGACTGAATTTTATTGATTTCTTATCATTTTTAAGGCATTGGGTCATAACACAAACCAACATACATATCTCCAAATTCATCATCAGGACTATAACTCCTTTGTGCATATTCCATGCTTTTAACATTTTTTAATGACTCTTTCCTTCTCTATTTGTTGATAATTCTACAAAATGTGTAGGCAATTAAATGTTTTTAGATGATTTCATGAAACAACTACATGAAAAATTTACACCATCTTGTCAGAATCCATTCTTCGGATTCCTTGGATAATTTTAACATTCCAAACTCTAGTGTGCACACCTTCACTTCATTATTCTTGTGCACATCATAACTCTATACAAAACACCAATAGTTTTCTACACAACTAAACTCTGCACTTTGTGGCAACAATTCTTAACGCACATATCTATTCATGCTAGACTCTGGCTCATACAAGTCTAGTGTTGAAACAATAGCTCTGATACCACTTTGTAACATCTCCAACCACCCCAGGTTGGGCCACATCACACAACCTCAACTTTTGTATATCTAAGTCAACCAAACTGTAACATCCCTAGCGAAGTACTGAGAAATGTTGATCTGAAGTCTCACTGTGCAGTTTCTAATGTAACACAAGTCTTCATAGTATCACTTGAAGTAACATGCTCATTTCAAGATTGAGTCGTGCCATGTGACTTATAACAACAGAAACAATGTTCTATTTTCAATACACCCTTAACCAGTAGAAGTAACTCAAATAATTGCATGCACCAGCATGTTGATCACATAGTATAACTGTGTGCACATCCATATAGGCTTCATGTGACACTTTTGATTTCACTATGCACAAGTTCTATTTCCTTAAAGGTACACATGAATTCCATCCTCTTTATGCACTCAAGCTATAACCCTACGCACCTGACCACTCAATTCTTTTCCATAATGAATCATAACCAAAATCACAAGGTTAAGTTAACTGGAAACACTAACCACATTTTTCATATCCATGAACAACTACTAATACAGACTATAATCACCATACTTACATGTGCAAACATCATTAAACAAAATAAAAACAAATACTTATATGCAACAACATACAAGAATTAACCCATGTCAAATGTAGATAAACAAGCACACAATAAATAAGACATGTGCATTAAGAACAATTATCTTTTTTGAAAGTCACCAAATTTAGCCTTGTCTTAGAGATTCCTCCCAGCCATAAATGTTGTTTCTCATAATATTTCAGCAATAGGTCACCCCCGAGCTGGGGCTCAACTCCACCAAGGAAAAATACTTCTAGTGACACACTAAGGTCTGACTCTCAACAGAATTTCTCAGTCCTAGATACCTACTACTACCACTAGTCTACATTCCCTCATTCCCCATCCACTTTTCACACCCAAAGAAGTGTACCCCTTCCCTGCTCAACAGTCCTTTGGTTGCCCCAATTCCCTTCCCAGGGTTACCAACAAAATGTTAGATAGGGAGTATTTGAGCCTTGTGACTAACTCTCAACACACTAGGGAACAATTCTCAACAATACTCTCACATGGAGAGTATGCTACCGGTTCTGAAAACCACTTCTTAATAGATAATATGCCACCTAGAAAGATTGCTCATGGTCTGTCAACACGTCTCCTCAATAGTAACTTAGGTTACAAACTATCAACTCCTTACAAGATTCTCAGTGAAGATAAGGTAACAATCATACTTTCCATATAGTTTGACCCCCTTCTACTCACGATATCCTGAAATGTGAATATCCCCCCATCTCCCTTTGAATAATGCCATAATAATGCAATAATACCAAAAATACACTAAGGCCAACAATATATATTGCATGCCTTCAACCTGACACTTGTCACCTTCAGAAGTAGCTTTAATCCACTTAGTGACTCATTCCCTACCCTTCGAAACTTGGGATAAGAACATATCCACATTACACTTTTCAAAATTATTATCAAAATATTCTCCCCTCTTCCCTTTTCGATGGATTCATCCCCCCCATCTATTTTTGTCTGAGTCTATCTGTGATTAGAAATGTAATATTATATTAATAACCATGATCATATTTACATGGATAGGCACACTCACCTATCTTCATCTAGGATCAACAACCTCATACTCACACAGGCTCTCTGGACTCAATACATAAACAATCACACACACACACACACACACACACATTGTTGGGAAGACAGTTTTGGGAATGGAACAGTGAGAAGAGACAACATATATGGAAAGGCATAGGACCAAGAAGATCAAGAATATTAAGAAAGAAGAGAGAGGAAATAGAAGAAGACAGGGGATAGGAAAGAATAGCTAGTGCAAAATCCAGAAAAATCAGTTGAGAATGAGTTGTATCCAGTTCATAATGATTTTTCACCAGTCGCACATGAGTGGTATCCAACTCGTTATTAGTTGGCAAAAGGAACTTGAGGAAAATGCATAAATATGTAAAAGACCTGTGAAGTTTGGGTTTTTTTTTGTGTTGTTGTTGTTATTTTGTTTTAGTTGTTGATTTCACGAGGTCTAGGGAGAAGGAGAAGTTCAAAGAGTAGAAAAGTATAAATAAACTACAAATGTAAGGATAATTGTATGTTAGTTATCCATTGTAGTGCAGATCACGATCAAGATACTCAAATATAATAAATAAGCCAATCTTTTGTGGGCGTAGCTTGGAGGGGGGTGAACCATGGTAACTCTGTGTATAATTGTGTTGTTGGATGATTATTTATTTCTATATTTTGTTAATTCTTTTCTTTAATATGGATGAATGCTTATTTTGTTCTTTTCTTTAATATGGATGAATGCATTATTTTCTTTTCTATAACGAAGTAACAAGTTCAGATTAACAAGGGTTTAGTGCACAAGAGGATCCTTTAGGTATGACAAAGCACGTTTCCCATCTTTCCCTCACCGCTACAGAATATTGGTTCCTACAATTCCCATAAATATACCTCGAGTGAGAATTCACCTTCTTGCAAGTGATATTGAAAGGGCCGATGTCTGTAGGCTTTTGTTGGACTACGTAGCTTGAACATACCTGCACACATGTCAATAAATGGTTTTTTTTTCGGGACCCAGAAGATGGAAGTGAGTGAATGTTTTGGAGACCAACGAGGAAGGAGATAATCTAATGGTTGGAACGAAAGGAACACGAATTTTCCCACAAGGAAAATAAAAAACCTCAATTAAATAACAAGCAATGGATGCAAAGGTACGTGTACACAAACTTACATGATATATTTTTCAATGAATTTCCTAACCTTTTAGCAGAATGGATGGAAAATTTTGTGGAAAATACCAATAGACATAGACTAGTTGCGCCAAAGAACTGGACTCCTAAACTAGTGGGATGAGTGAATTCAATGGAAAACATAACTTCACGTGTAGTTTATTTTTGGCTAGATAGTATATTGGGATGCTACATAACAAAATTCACCAAAGACTATACCCAGGCTTATAGCGTCACAGAAATAGACTTCTTTAAAGGTCCATGAGGAAGATTCATAAAATCGTTAGCTACCTGGATACAAATGCTACAATGTGACAAAGAAGTGATGATGATGGATTCAGATAGCTAAAGAACCTTGAACACATGAAGTGACTAAGGTTTTTTTGAATAGGAGAGGATCTGAGTGTAGGAAAAATGGACAAAGGAAAGGAAGAATGAGAATGTAGGAGAAAGAGGAAGGGATGTTAGAAGGAGAAGACAAATTTGGATTTTTGTGCAGTGGGAGAAGGTACAAGAAGTTGAGATGTGCGACTGAAGAGAGAGAGAAACAAAGTGAGTATCAAAAACATCACATATATATCCATATCATATAAGTACAATAGACAAACGAAGAAGAAGAAGATATCTAGTTCAGTCCAGTTATAGAAGAACCAATAAGTCCATTGTCAGTCGAGTCCTAGGTCAAAACTACAACCTCGTGTGTGTCACCTGAATTTGAGACAATGTTTGAAGACCTCTCCAAAGAACTTATAATTAGTATGGAAAGTCAATGTAGCAATAACCAGAGCATTGGTAGAATTACAGGTAATCAAAATAAATCAGCATCATCGGGAAATGGTACTTCACACAACAACATGGCAGGAGTAGATATCACACCAATATTACTGGAGTTCAAAGGAATTGGATTGGAATACCCAAAAAAACATCTATTTTTATGTGAAACCATCTGGACTGCAAAGAATTTCCATGAAGATGGTGAAAATATCATGCACTTGGAAAGAAACTTTAGAGGATGCATGCTAGTTTAGTACATGAAGCTCCAAAGTACCACGCCACTAGGTCAAACAAGGACATTAGCAGAGATCATACAAGCATTATTAAAATAATTCAAGAAACCAAAGTCTGAGTCATAGTACATTACCAAGCTCAAGGAGATCAAGTAAGTACAGACTGAGTTAGTGTGGGAGTTCAATCAGAGATTCAAATATGTGATTGGCAGGTTATCATTCCAAATACCTTATCAACAACATCGAGAGTGGTTTATTGTGGGCTTGTTACCTCACATCCATAGTCCTTTAATACAAAAAAAGGTTATGTCGCAGTCTAAGGTATTGGAAATTGATATGAATTTGGAATCCTCTCTAGTCGGATACAACATTGGAATTTCACACATATAGAACCAACTAGCTATCTTAACAATTCAATTGGCATAAATCACAATTGTGAAAGAGAAATGAGAACAAGTTTGGTGCACCAAATGTAGGACTGAAGGTCACCACAAAGATGAATTTCCATCCTTTGCACGATACTTAGCATTTGGAGCATCAAATCCACTAATAAGAGGAGGATATTGCAAGATATGAAAGAAATGGTACATAACCCCCATGAGTGCTAGTTATTATAGAAATATTAGAGTACCCCAAGAAGCTTATTTTGCATATTTTTCAAATAAATGGGACATGAAGAAAAGTATTGTTGTGCATTCGATCTAATGAGGGAGTGCACATCAGACATGTACATAATTTAGGAGGAGAATTTTGTGATAGGAGGGGGAGGGAAGTATAATAATCCAAGAGGATTTAATTAAGGAAACTGAGGAGGATTTGGTAGGGGTCTAGGTGGACCAAACTTAGACAGAGGAGGAAGAGGCCCCATAATATGATATAACTGTAACCAACTAGGAAACCTAGCGCAAGATTGACAAGATCCTTTCACAACATGAACTTACTGTAGAGAGTTAGAACATGTGACAGATGATTGTCCACAATTGCTGGAAAAATGGCAGGCCACATGTAATCAAAACTAGAACCCGAACATTCAAAATATATCCGCCAAGATATGAGACAAAGAACCAAACATAGCGATCGTTACATGTGGAGGAACCAAAATAGGGATGGATGCAACCAATGTAAGGAAATAGGCTAAGCAATGGGTAAACAAATCAACATCACCTATGCTATAATTTAACCGACAAGAAGAGAAGGAGACCTATAAATAGGAAAGGAAAGAACTCTTACGACAAGAATAGACATCATCCACATTATCTAAGCCACCTATGGGGGATATGCATACCACTGATGACCAGACAATGACCAAAGGGTTGATGGAGAAGGTAAGTACCTTAGGAATATTTTTGAAGAGTTTCCTAGAGCTAGTGGAGGATGAAAAGGAATTTCATACATTATCCTCTATTATCGATCACTGCACTCAAGAAAAGACAGTCCCTATTGAAAAGAAAGTAGTAAATCATCTACTACAAAATAAAAGAAAGAATGGAGAGTTCAAGTTCAGTGCACATATTGAGAATACACATATACAACGTGATCTTAGACTTGGGGTCCTATGTGAACGTGTTACCTAAACCGACATGGGGAATGATGGGAAAACCAAAGTTATTTTGGTCACCCATTCAATTGAGGTTATCAAACTAGTACAAAATAGTACCCATTGGTAGATTAACAAGAATACATGTGGATATAGATGGAGTGCACAATATCACAGACTTTGAAGTTATCGATATTGTGGATGAAAGCCAACCATATCCACTGTTTATGGGATTATAATGGGCCTTCGATAACCAATCCATTATCATATTGAAAAGGAAAGAGATGACATTTGAAGTAGGAGAAATAAAATTTATTGTGCCATTAGACCCAATAAAAGGAAGGAGGTACATAGAACTAGAAAAGGGCAATGAAATTGATAACTTGTTCAACATTACTGTGAGGATGGATGACTATGTTAACCCCACCACATATGGCACACTGAGTTGGAGAAGCATCGGTTCATGTACATCAAAATCAGAAGTAGGTATGGAAAACTGGGAATAGAGGATGCATGAAGTCTCAACACAAAAATGCACATGAATGAATAGATCAATACACTATATTGGAATAGAACTAAAGAACCCAAATAAGTATGAAAAATTGACAGATATAATAAAATTTGTATAGATATTCAAGGCATAGGTACCATAGCAACAAAGGATACTAGCACTGGACATTGTACTGAAATCCACCCCAGCCAGATGGTGGGAGACACACAAAGAAAACATAGAAGACCGACAATAATGTCGATGACTAATATAAGTAAGATACAATACCGAAGAGGGAAACATGATGTAGAAGTATACCGGGGAAGGAAACCCAACAGATCATATTGTGCAGTGTGAAAAATCATGGAAGTTAGTACCCAGGGAAGAATGGAAACCCAGGTTCATATATACCCTTAATATGATTCGAAAGAATTGATACATATAACTAGATATGCACAAAGATATAATAGACCGGGAGTACATAACTAAAATATTCCAGGTAACATTTACCTTTCAGAATGATTCACCCCTAATAAGTACAATGCTACAAGAAATTAAACAAAAAATCTTCACCGAAGAAGAATCAATGGAAGTAATATCCTTATGTAGTGCACATAATGCCTCTATGACAGTTCACAAGTTATTGGAATATTACAATGTGACACAGGAGGATCAGGATGATGACGATCCTAACAACGTCCAAGTACTGGAAATAGAGGGAGAACAAATAGTAGAGGTCCCAGTGATGGAATATACAACATACGTGAAACCAATCAAGACACGAAAAGTTAATATTGGGACAGAGGAAAATCTTAAGTTTGCACATATAGGAGATTATTGGGATGAGGAAACCATATAAAAGATAGCATATCTATTGCATGAATACCAATACCTATTCCTCACAACAATCTTAGAGATGAAAGGGATATTAGGTGAGCTAGGGGAGATGAGGATCCCATTGAAACCAGGCACTAAACCAGTGAAACAAAGACCCTAAAGACTAAACCCAAGATATAAATAAAAATTAAAGGAGGAAATAGACTTCATTCTAAAATAAGGAGTCATTGAAATGGTTGACGAATTGGAATGGATAAGCCCCATGGTAGTGAAGGATAAAAAAAAAAGGTGTATAAGAATCTACTTCGATTTGAGGAAACAGAATGATGCATGCCTGCACAATCAATTCCCAACACCATTTACTGACAAAGTACTTGAAAACGTAGGTGGACAAGAGTCCTTTTTGTTCACATATGGTTTCTTAGGCTACCATTAGATAAGAACTGCGCAGGAGGATAGACATAAGACTACATTCACGATGGAATGGGGAAGTTTTCAATACACAGTGATGTCGTTTGGGTTAAATAACACACTTGTAGTATTTTCAAGAGTAGTTGTTGTAGTATTTAAATAATTTATTCATAAGTTTCTTTAAGTGTACTTGGACGATTGGACAATATTTAGTTTGATAAGGTATCACATTGAATTTCTAATACTAATGTTGGATAAGTGTAGAGAACATCAGATATCCTTGAATCTAAAGAAGTGTATTTTTTGCACACCATTCATAATATTATTGGGACACGTGGTCTGCAAACAAGGCTTAATATTTCATCCGCAAAGATTGCATTTATTTTGTATTTACAACCACCCACATTAGTAAAAAACGTTGCAGGAAACATTAGGCCACACAGGGTATTACAGGAAATTTATCAAAGGATATGCGTAGATTACAACACCAATGGAAAAAGTATTGAAAAAAGAAGCGAAGTTCCAGTGGAACGATGACTGTTAGAAAGTATTGGACACACTGAAACAAAAGTTAGTAACTATGTCGATCTTAATTTTCCCATAATGGAACAAGGAATTTAATGTGTGATCTTGTCATCATCAATAGAATTAGGTATGATCAATTTAATGGAACAAGGACACATCATCAATAGAATTAGGTGTGATCTTGTCACAGCTAGGTGACAAAGAGATAGATCACCCAATCTCTTTTGCAAAAAGGAAATTATTTGTTATCCCTATTTTGTGGGATAACTAAGGAAATCATGTCTCGAGGCCCTCAGGTTGCAGATATGGAGTGTCAAAAGACTTGTTTGCCCTTGGATATGAGAGGAAGCGAATATTAAGGAAGAAAGGAGAAGTACAAATTGCACGAAAGATGCATAAACTGAGGAAGGGTTGAAGTGGGAAAAGAAGTAGAAAAGAAGGAGAGATGGAAGGAAAATATAGTCGTTAGAAGAGAAGATCGAGGAAGATAAAGAAGTAAGGAAAATGGATCGTGGAAAACTCAACAAGAGGAAGAAGAAATCAACGAGTTCTTTGGAGCATCTTGCGAAAAAGAAGGAAAGACAGGTTGGCGAAGCCCTGAAGATGCAGGCCAATTTGACCTAGGGTTTTGGACCTAGGGTTTTGGATCTAGGGTTTTGACACCTAGAATTTGTTATGTAATGTATAAATAAAGGTCTAGAAGACCTGGGACAGTTCGTTCTAGGTTGGTTCATTGATACTATGGTTGTTTTTGTTCATTGCTGAGTATTTTTGTAGAAAACAATGTTGAGACTATATTGTAGGATCTTCATATGGGTGTGAAGATCAACCCTGCAGCTAGGTGCGCAAGGAGGGACAAGAGGAAGAGAGAGAGAGATATGCAAGCTAAGTGCACAGATAGAACTGTATGTTTTCATATAATATATCAAGAAACACATTTCTGTGGACATAGCCCTAGGGAAAGGGTGAACCACGTATATCTCATTGTTCTTTGTGATTGATGTTGTGTTATTTGTCATTTGTTATATTGTTATTGCATTGTTGTGTTAGATCTAAGATATAACTTGCGAAGTAGGCGTACATGAGATAAATAATAACTATATTGTTGTGTGTGGTTGTCCTAGACACTTGTGTCCTGCAACCCCCTATTGCTACTTCGGGTGAGACTGCATCTACTTCGCAAGTGTTGCCGAAAGGGCCAATAGTTAGGGTTTGTTGGTGTGTTGCAAGAGTTGAACCTTGGGTCTGCCCCTATTCCAAAAAATGGTTCTTTTTCCAGGAATGGGATCTTTTTGAGGGAATGTCAAGGTGGTTTCCATCGAAGACATAAATTCAGAAGTGGATAGAAGAACAAGAGAAGGACTTCGTTGAAGCCCAGAACAAGAATCCTAGAATTAGTACAGAAGAATGGTTGGGAAGGTACATCTTCACCGACATACATGATATCTTCTTTGGAGGAATTCATAAAGAGTTATACGATTGGTTAGACAGATTAGGAGATACCTAGTTTGAGATCAGATCTAGACCACCTGTGGTTTAGATAACAATGCTGATCAAAAAGGTCAAGATAGTTTATAACATTGTTTCTAGGGTCGTGGATCTCTATTTTGATAGCACTATTGGAGGGTACATTACCGAGTTTTCCATTGATAGAGTTGAATCGTATATCCAAGTAGAGAGGTACTTCTTTAAGGGACCTAGAGGAAAGTTCCTACACTTTTTAAAGATGAGGATTAAGATGCTATTGCATGAGAAGAATATCCTGAAGATACAATGAAGCTAATGTTTAAGAATTCAGATAGCGACAGTGACACAGAGGCTGGACACATGCGCAGTGGGAGACCATTCAAAGAGGTTCCCCTTGCGAACCTATTTAAGCAAAACTACAGAGATGAAGGATTCTACAGTGGAGACGAAGCATATCTAATAGACGAAGAGCATTCAGAATCTACAAGAACAAAGGAAGTACAAATCGAAGAACTTCACCGATGAGAACCAGAAACTTCAGGCACTGCACCTACTGTCGAAGTAAGTAATATCACTCCTCCTATGTTTTAGAAGCATTAAGTAAACTAAGTAACTAGATTAATCAGAGTAGTTGGATAAATCAGAGTATTGTTACAAGCAGTTTAGTACATACTCAGTCAAGAAGCCAAGGAAGATCTATGGCATATGAAATGAGGTTACCTATATTTAGAGGAGATGGATATGAAGATCATGATCAACACTGGTTCTTATGTGAAGTTGTATAGAGTATCAATCAAGTCATTGACGAAGTTGTTAAGAGAACTTAGTTTAGTACTACCTTGAGGGATAACACTCTAAAGTGGTACATGAAGTTTTCTTCAGGACCTGGACAGCCTAAACCGCTGAATGATATCAAGATTGTGTTGAGTGTAGAATTCAAGAAACCTAAGTCGAAGTCACAATGCATTACAGAGTTGAAAGATATCAAGCAGAAGGTCACTGAACCTGTTTCAGATTTTGATCAGAGGTTTAAGACTCGAACAGGTTGGTTGAGTTTTCATATTCCATACAAACAAAAAAAAGTATGGTTCATTGCTGCTCTCTTGCCACATATCAGAGTCCCTCTAATTCAATAGAAGGTTTCTTCACATGATGAAGCATTAGAGATCGCTATGAAACTAGAAGAAACCCCTATGGGAGATTCCAGCTCACGTATGAGTCAAATATTGAATCAGTTAACCAGTTAATCTTTACAGGTCGAAGATATGAAGAAAGACAAAGAAAAAGAGAAAAGAGAAGATATCCGGTGTATCATATGTAAATCAGAGGGTTGTGACAAGGAGCATTGTCCCCTATATCATGAATACTTGGCCTCTGGAGAACCTAGTACTTTGAAGAAGGATATTGTACCCTGGTACGAGGTATGTAGAATGAGACATCGCCCTGGTGAATTTTATTATATGCAAAAGGTATGTCGAGACACCTACCAATATTTACTGCACATTCTACAAGTTTGTGGGACATGATCAAAAGGATTGTAGGGCTTATGATCTCATGCATGAAATATATGGGACACATATAGAATTCAAGGAGAAACACAACAAGAAGGAAATAATGCATAGTTCAACTCCCCAGGAAGAGGAAAATTCAACCCTCGTGGTGGATTCAGAGGAAGAGGACGAGGTGGAGGAATGGGTCGAGGCAGAGGATAGATCATCTATTATAAATGGGCACAACCAATACACTTGACAAGGGATTGTCAGAACCCTTGTACCACTTGTAGCTAATGTAACCCATTTGATCATGTCATCGAAGATTGTCTAGTATTGTTGGCCAAACTCTAGAGAGACGAGGATGAAACCAACAAGTACAGTTAATATCAACAGAACCTCGTGGTGAATACCCTAGAGTTTTTGTTATTACTAGAGGAGGAGTTGTTACAGGAGAAGACATAGTGACTCCAGGAAAGACTGCAGAAGGATCAGGGATCAAAAAAGCTACAGAGAAGGCACAATTGTTTGACCCAAAGAGAGAGAGTCACAATTTTGAGGAAGAAAGGAAAGAATTTGTAGAAGGACAAGCTTCTTCATCTAAGGCACAACCAGAAGTAAGGGAATGTGGAATTCCATTGGCCTTTGATCAATCTTCTAGGCAAGGAAAAGAGGTAAGAAATATTATGGAATTCTTATGTACTTGAATTAATTTGATTAAGGATGAAAGAGATGTACAAGAACTACAATACTTGATAAGACACTATGAGATAGGAAGGGTAGATCCTTTACTGAATAAAGTA
Organism: Picea glauca; assembly: GCA_000966675.3. Taxonomy (NCBI): domain Eukaryota; kingdom Viridiplantae; phylum Streptophyta; class Pinopsida; order Pinales; family Pinaceae; genus Picea; species Picea glauca. Next base: position 531,001 of record JZKD02S1672977.1, on the reverse strand, counting down.
GTACATCATGTATCTATAAAGAGAAGGACAAACAAGGAATTACACCTTAGTTCATAGATTGGAGACTATGATGTGGACTATGTGGTCCTTGACTTGGGATCAAAAGTCAATGTGATGACAAAGAAGACTTGGGCACTGATGGGAAAACCTATACTGATTTACTCTCTTATCAGGCTCAGGATGGCCAATCAACAGACGGTGAGCCCCTTTGGAAGACTAGAGCATGTTCCTATAGACATTGATGGGATAAGGACATTTGCAGACTTCAAAGTAATTGAGATTGTTGATGATAGTTGTCCTTATCTTGTTCTATTAGGAATTGATTGGGATTTCAACAATTCGACTGTTGTTGACCTAAAGAAGAGAAGAATTAACTTTGAGGGTAATGGTCTTAAATTCATCGCACATTTGGAACCGGATGAAGGTCATAGATACACATAACCTATCAGGGAAGAAGACCATGCATATGAGCTAGATAACATCTACAAATTGATAGTAAGACAATAAGATTACATTAATTCTACAACAGATGGAAATCTCAGCTAGTGAAGTGAAAGTACATGTTCATCAAATTCAGAATAGGCATTAGAAAATTGGCAGAATAGGATGTATGAAGTCTCCACATGGTGATGTGCCAGGCTGACTAGAGAAGTTCGCTGGATTAGCACAAAAGTAAGCAATCTTCCAGCGTTTTATGGTTTGAATCACTTAGAGGCATTTCTAGATGAATTTGAGAAAATTGTACCAGTAAAACAGAGGATGTTGGCACTGGATGAAGCCTTGAAATCCATACCAACTAGATGGTGGGGATCACACAAAAGGAACATCATAGAATGGACACAGTGTCACACCTTATTGACAGTGCACTTTTCAGACCAAGAAGAAGGATGTGAATTTCATTACACAGGCCAAAGTTTTCCTAAGGACTACATCTGAAGTTGTGAGGAGGCCTCGGGAATCATTCGTAAAGAACAATGGGTGCATAAATTCATTAATGCCTTGGATACTATGCCTATCAACTGGTATATGCATGCATAACTGTGCCTCATCACTATAGACTGGTATGTAATGACTCAGATATTTATAGCTACCTTCTTATTTGAAATTCAGTACCCTATAGTAGACTAAGCTTTAAAAACTACAAGAAAAAATGTCTTTCAGGAGGCACCTAACCTCCCTTTTACCCAAAAAGAAGATGAATGGACTGCGCCTCTTCAACAGTTGCAGGATTGCTACAATATTAATTTTGATGAGGATGATGACCCTAGATATGTAAACATTGCAGAAATTGAAGGTCATAGAGTTATATAAGGACTTGGGATTGAATTACCCTTTGTTGGACAACCTATTAAAATCAAGAAAGTTAATATTGGAACAGAGCTAACACCTAAACTAGAAAATGTGGGAGACTATTGGGATGATCTTACTATCAGCAAGATCACAAAACTATTGCATGAATATCAGGACTTGTTTCCAACCAAGTTCATAGAAATGAAGGGAATTAAAGTTCCTATGGGAGAAATGAAGATCCCCTTGAGACCAGATGCAATACCTATCAAGAAGAGACCTTATAGACTAAATCACAAATATAAGCAGGAAGTTAGGATTGATTTGGATATAATTTTGGAAGTAGGAATCATAGAACCTGTTGAAGAATCCGAATGGATTATCCCTATGGTGGTCTAAGATAAGAATACATGAGAAATCAAGATTTGTGTAGATCTAATAAAGTTGAATGATGCATGCCTACATGATCCATTCCCTACACCCTTTCCCGATGAAGTTCTAGATAATGTAGGAGGACAGGAGGTCTACTCATTCAAAGATGGATTTTCAAGTTACCATCAGATCATAATTGCTAAGGAATATCGACATAAGACCACATTTGCAACAAAATGGGGATATTTTCAGTACATAGTGATGCCTTTTGGCTTGAAGAATGCACCAACCATGTTTACCAGGGTGGTGGTCGAATCATTTAAGGAATTCTTACACAAGTTCCTAGAAGATTATTTTGATGAATAGACTGTCTTTACCTTACTGAAAAACCATATTGAATGTTTAATATTGATGTTAGATAAGTGTAGGCAATGTCATATTGCCCTGAATATGAAAAAAAATGTATTTTCTTTTCACCCTTTGGAGTGTTTCTAGGGAACATCATGTGTAATCATAGATTGTTGGTACTAGGTAGATCCTTCCAAGATTGCCATCATTGTTGATGTGCCTCCCCCTACTTCGGTCAGACAGTTGTGCGCTACATTGGGGCACACTGGATATTACATAAAGTTGATTAAAGGTTATGCACAAATAAAAACACCTATGGAGAAGATATTAAAGAAAGACAACAAGTTCCAATGGACAGATGAATCCCAGCAGAGCTTCAACACACTAAATCAAAAAATGGTCACTGTGCCAATATTGGTTTTCCTATATTGGAGTAAGGAGTTCAATGTTCATGTCGATGCCTTGTCGATTTCATTAGGATAATTTTTAGGACAACTAGATTCAGGGGACACCGACCACCCTATAGCCTTTTCTAGCAAGAATATTTCTACAAATGAGAGGAACTACACTATGACTAAAAGAAAAGGCTTGGATATGGTTTATGTGCTACAGAAATGTAGACACTATTTGCTGGGAGGAAATTTTAAGATGTTCACTAACCAATATGCATTGAAATACTTAGTCAACAAGCCAATGTTGGGGGGAATAATATGCAGATGGATACTGTTATTCTAGGAATATGACTTTGAGATTGTGGTTAAGCTAGGAAGAATGAATAAAGGACCTGCCACTTATCCAGGTTGGAACATGGAGAGGAAATTACTATTCTAGAGGATACACTTCCAGATGCATAGTTGTTGGCCATCACGAAAGTCGATGATCACTTAGTCGACATAGCTCAGTTCATGTCCACAGGAATGGCACCTCGCGAATACATAGTCATTCAGAAGAAACAACGGGTAGTCTACGCATCCGACTTTCAACTTATAGATGGACAGTTGTATAAGTTGGGACCCGATTAGATCTTGAGGAGATGTGTTATGGAGGTAGAAAGACCATTGATTCTGGAAAAAGCACATGAAGGCATCACAAAAGGACATTATGCATGGAAAGAAACAACGCAAAATATTCTCAGAGTTGGCCTCTAGTGGCCTACTTTACATAAGGATGATAAGGAATACTATAGATCATGCGATGTATTTCAAAGAGTAGGAAATCCTTCTAGAAGGGATGAGATTCCTTTGGCACTACAATTAACATTAAATGTATTCGAGAAATGGTCCATTGACTTTGTGGGACATATTAACCCACCAGGAAGGCACACAGGAGCTAGATATATTATCATTGTGACAAAGTATCTGACCAGATGGAAATAATAAAGAGAAGTTAAGGATTGTAGTGCAGCTACAACCGCGCATTTCATTTTTGAGGATATCATAACAAGGTTTGGATGCCTGAAGATCCTCATGAGTGATCAAGGCACACACTTCATCAACAAAACTATTGAAGCCTTGACTCAGAAATTTGAAGTTCACCATCACAAGAGTACTCCATACCACCCACAGGAAAATGGTATAGTCGAAGATTTCAATAAGATCTTGGAGACAACAATGACTAAGGTTTGTAGTGTTAACAGAGATGGTTGGGATTTAAGAATTCCAACAGTATTATGGGCCTACAAAACTACTTGTAAGAAGTTAACAACACATACCCCATTTAAGTTGGTATATGGCTTGGAAGAAGTCGTACCTATGGAATAATTGGTTCCTAGTTTAAGAATCGCAACATTTACAGGTATGGATGACACAGGTGTTGTTCAAGACAGGCTTTCATAGTTACTGGAACTAGAGGAAGATAATTTCATCGCAGGATTTCATCAGCAGGTACAGAAAGAAAGAGAAAAGGCTTATCATGACATACACATCAAGGAAAATAATTTAAGTAGGGAGATTTGGTATTGGTATATGACATCAAGTTCATGAAGGATCCAGGGAAGTTCAGGACACATTGGCTAGGACCATTTGAGGTTTCCTAGATCCCAGAAGGAGGAGCTACGCAATTGAAGACCCTTAATGGAGAATGGAAAGAAGGTTTGGTAAATGGAATACGGTTGAAATTGTATTATGACAACCAAATACCTCATAGCTCTAAGTAAAATTACAAGGAAGAAGTTTCAAGGTACCAGGTGTAGTTGGAACTAGCTACCAGAAAAAAAAGACAGTCTTCACAAGGAAGGGAGGGACCGAGTAGAAAGCACATGCTACCCCGTGTAGTTTGAAGTCGAAGAAAAACAGAAGGTTCAGTCTTGCAATGACTTGGGATGAGTCACATGTGAGTGTTGGGGGGCTATTGGCCCTTGGATATGAAAGGAAATGAATATCAAGGAATAAAGGAGAAGCATGAACTGCGTGGAAGATACATAAATCAAGGAAGGGTCGAAGTGGGAAAAGAAGTAGAAAAGAAGGAGAGAAGGAAGGAAAATCTAGTCGTTGGAAGAGAAGACCGAGGAAGATAAAGAAGTAAGTAAAATGGATCATGGAAAACTCAATAAGCGGAAGAAGACATCAATGAGTTCTTTGGAGTAGCTCATGGAAAAGAAGGAAAGACAGCCTGACAAAGACCTAAAAATGCAGGCCAATTTGACCTAGGTTTTTGGACCTAGGGTTTTGGATCTAGGGTTTTGACACCTAGACTTTGTTATCTAATGTATAAATAAATTTCTAGATGACCTGGGAGGGTTTGTTCTATGTTGGGTCATTGATACTATGGTTATTTTTGTTCATTGCTGAGTATTGTTGTAGAGAACAGTGTTGAGACTGTATTGTAGGATCTTTAGCTGGGTGCGAAGATCAACCTTGTAGTTGGGTGCACAGGGAGGGACGAGAGGAAGAGAGAGAGATCTGTAAGCTAAGTGTGTGGATAGAACTGTATGTTTTCATATAATATATCAAGAAACACAACTATGTGGACATATCCCTAGGGAGAGGGTGAACCACATATATCTTGTTGTTCTTTGTGATTCATGATGTGTTATTTTCCATCTGTTATACTATTATTTCATTGTTGTGTTAGATCTAAGATATAACTTGTGAAGTAGGCTTAAGTGATATAAAGAATAACTAGATTGTTGTTTGTGGTTGTCTTGGATCCACTTTCATTTCCTCTAGTTGTAGACACTTGTGTCCTGCAACCCCCTATTTCCACTTCAGGTGAGACTACATCTGCTTCGCAGGTGTTGCCAAAAGGGCTAGTAGTTAGGGTTTGTTGGTGTGTTGCAAGAGTTGAACCCTGGGTCTTCCCCTATGCCAACATGACTACATGACCAATAGTGTCCACTTGCACATACATAATCCCACTCCATCACCACATTTGATCCATTGTCAGGGCATCCACCACACCAACTAGATTATGGAAGGAAAATGGGTCTTTCTCCATGAAATACGTGTCAGGTATTGAGGCAGGTAATCACACTAATATTTAAGGTATTTAAACATGTTTTGTTTCAGCTACTTTAGATTATATAGATCATGATTGGACATTATTCCTTTGAACTTGTTTCGCCTTGGTGAGTGTCATAGATTTCCTAGTGGGGGGGGAACCTTTGGGAAAGGTTTGTGATTGGGGGTCCCTTGAGGGTTTCTCGTACCATTCTCGACCATACTTACCACTTTTCACTCATTACTCTCACATCATATTATCCTCTTCTAGGTCCTTTGACTTTAGTGACCTTAGAAGGGAATGTATATCATTTCATGGGAAGAAGGGGTTGAAGGCCCAGAGGGATTATTTTTGTCTAAAAAGATAAAATCCTATATATATAGACCTTCCATATGCTTCAATCAGGGATCCCCCGAGAAATAAATGAAATTATTCTCTGTAAGAAAAGGGGGAACTACAAAAATAAATGAATTCTTAAGGGGTTAGTTGAAGGATAGGATATCTCATCAAGAGTTTGCCTATCATGATAATGGGTATTTAACGGTATGAAATTACCATCATCTAGTCACCAATCCAGGTAGTGGCTCTCAGTTACACAACTAAGAGAAAGGGAGTCCCATCACGATCTATCCTTCTCATTTCCACTAGGTATTTGATAGTGACATTGTCATTATCTGGACACCATGCCAGGACAATGGAATTCAACTCATTCCTTAAAAAATGAAAGAAACAAAGAATGGAAAGAAGATGGGCTTGGAAAAAGCGCATTGCAAATGAAGGTGCCACACACTGTCTATAAAGGAGCCCATGAATGAGATAATATGAGACCTTTTCTATCATGAAAATAAATGACCTATGAAGTATTAACCCATCCCACCTCATCATCCATTACATGACCCTGAAAGGCCATCCTTGGGAGCATTCCCTACTCGAGGGATTTGGTTTACCCAATAGTATTCTTATGACACCCCTCCCATACTTAAACCTGGTCAATTGTGTATGTCTTTAAGAATTTGTTTAATTTGATGAGGTACTTTTGATGAACATGTTCAGGTGCCTTTCTTATTAGACGTGGTTTAGACTTTTCATGATATCTTTGACTTGTGATATTTGGAAGGCATACCCTTTTTTTTTGTAGGACCTTGTTTGTGGGAAGTTTTGGAGGAGAAAGCCTAGCTTAGGCTTCCATGGGGTTTCAATCCCATAGTTTGGATTCCAAGGGCCCGCATGCCGGATGATGGATATGTGCCTTTGGAGGCCTAGAAGACATCATGTATGACATGACCTATCCCTCACATGCCAAAAAATTTTCCTAGGAGAGGAAAAATGTCACTTATAAATGCTTGATGTCACCTAGAGGGCTAGGGTTTGGTGGTGAAGGTGTTGTTTGATGACATGTGGAATGTTTTGAAGGAAGGAGGATTGAATACCATCAAGAGAGGACTTGGATTAGTGACAAGTGACCTTTGGAGGCATATCCATTCATCTACTACACCAATGACTTCTTCAAAGTGCCAAAACGTCCCCTAAATGGGTTACATCACCTTATTCTAGGGTTTCTTTTGTGTAAAATTGTTTTTTAAAGATGGCTTTTTTAATATTAATTTGTTGCAAGGGGTAAGATAAGGATTGTGGACCCCTTATATTATGTTTTACCATTTCTAAGTGGAAAAAATATGTAATATACATTTTTTTATAAATAGAGATCGTGAAATATCATTTTGAATCATAATTGTCCCATTGTGAAGAAATAAGGACTAAATATGTCTCTACCCTTGAAGTTTTTTTTTCTCTTATGCTATGGCATGGTGTCTCTTTGGTTTTGGAATTGATGATTATGCACTAGCTCTTGGAGGTCATTTCTAGTTACTTGTGGTGGTTTATCTTGGCATGCTATGGTTTATCTTTTTCTATTTGGACTGGTAAGAAATTTTACTTATTGATATAATTTGTAATTCAAGATCAAGTTTGATTTTTGCTAAGGCTAAGTAGGAATTATAAATGCATACACACCTACTTTATCTCCACCATAATTTTAAGCATAGAATGATTTTTTGCAAGTGATAGCTAAGGAAGTATAAGGATACACACCCCTTAGTTTAAACCCTAGCTAGGTTACTTGCTTTAGGGAATAAGAGAATTTATACCCAAAAGGAGGTAGTAGCTCTAGATATTTACTTTTGATCCCATTAACCCATTAATAAAAGGAAATAGTCATTGCATTGGATAAATAAAACGTTGCAATGGTAAATGTGAAAAGTTGATATTTTGAAGTTCTCTCACTTGGACATTGTTCCTTGAGCCCTAGGCTATCTTGCCTCATTGAGGCATCCTTTTTCACCCACTAAAAAAATATTCTATTATAAAACTAAACTACAACCATTAGGGTTTCATAAATATAACCCTCTAACCCTAGATAACTCCTAAACTAACCCTACAAATTGGCTATAACTTTTCCCTAACAAACTACCAAGCCTAGCGCACTTTTTAGGCTAGTATGAAGTGATTTTCATTGGATGAATTTTACATTATAAGGCTCGGTTTGGTACATCCATAAGGATCATAAATATCACTGGAGCGATATTTTTGTGACAACCTTGCTTTTGTGCTAAATTCTTCATCTTTCATTGATGAGTTGAACTAGTCTTCACTAGCGTGTCTCTTGCTTATTTAACTAGAATTTTAGCACTTATTTTGCAGAACTTGTTATCTATTATATGTTGATATATACCATTGATTGTTTATGAAATTAGGGACAACAATATTAAATTTCTTTTCCAACTAACATTCTACATTTTATACTTATTTTTCATTGTTTCTAGAGAAGGGATTCTTCTCTCAGAAGGTCACTCAAAGAATTGGCAACCCTAAACCTTTCCCAAGACTCATTTCAAAGCTACATTTACCATACATAATTGAAATTTAGGGGCATCCATCCATATATCTCATTTTCCATCTCAATCCCCCTTAGGGTCGCTGAGATTCCACCCTTGAGGTGACTACCTCACCTCTAAAGTGATGGGAACACCTTCCTAAGGTGGTAATGTGTATTTTATATCTAAGTTGTCACCAATTGGTGGTTGGTTCATGATTTTCCTAACCTACAACTTGCACGATAACATTTTGGTGCCATTGTCGAGGAGGATTTTGAATCCTCTTCTGAACCCTAACGAAACTTTGGAAATCCAAATCCTTTTCCTTAGCTTACCTGGCAACTCCACCCAAGGGACATTCCATTTTCACCTTTTTGATGATATATTCTTAAATTTAATCTAGTGACTCCATCTTCCAAGAACCCACCTTATCCTTTTCGATCCTTTGATGATCCTTGAGCTCATCTGGCGACTCCATTGAGATATTACCCTAAGTAATGGAACCATGGCCTCACGAGACTTACCATGGGAATTCAATAATATTTATCCCTCTTTTGATGTTCAGGATATTCCTGTATATCCAAACCATTGACAAACAGAATGGAGTGGAAATTTCCCCAAGTTTAATGGTGACCCAACCCTAGCAGTAATCCATGTCGTCAATCATATGGAGTATGCTTCAAGCCTAGATGTGCTACATGAGGATGTGTTGATGAAGATTTTTTTATCTTCATTGGAATAAACTCAAAGGAATTTTCTTGCACACTCATGTTACCCGAAGAGCATCCATTCTTCTACCAAGCTCATTGGATAATTTCTCAAGCACTATCGGACAACTACCCAGAATTTACAAGACACTTTTCAACAGCTCAAAGACGTTCTTTGCAGGGAAGGTTTTCCTGTAGATGAGAATGAAGGAAAGATTGAAAAATATCACGATGAAGAATATTCGCATGAGACATATGATGAATATGAAGTATCTTCCCTTCCACTTGATGAGGACATCCAAATCTCTGCTTCTCCTGCACATCAAGAAGAGAACATGATGAGTTATAATCCATTTGAAAATTTTGATGATGATTTGTTCCATGACTGTGGAAATGAATAAAAGTTCCAAAATGATCTCGATGAAGTTTCTCTTGTAGAAGGCATGAACGAGACATTTTTATATGTTTTCCCCTTTGAATAAAATTAAGTTCTCCAGTCTCGTGAAGAAGTAATCATCTCCTATGATGAAGATAAATTATTGGAACAACCCTCAGATATAGTTGATGACCACATCGATGATTTCATACAGGTTAGGATATGTAGATGGGATGTGGGTTTCTTCATTTTTGATATAGATCCAATTTATGAAATTGAGGATAGCTCTCAGGTAGAGGGTGTTGAAATGTCATCTTTAAAGGACTTCTATTCATGCACGTATGATTTATATATTTTGTTAATGTTTTATGCTGATATTATAGTTCTTTGCATTTCATAAAGATAAGAGCATAATAACCACAAGATCACTAAGAAATACACATCCACAAGTACACATCATTTATCCTGGG
>JZKD02S1672977.1:501271-513433 GCA_000966675.3 Picea glauca | reverse complement strand
CACACACCCTCTACAGAGGAACCCATGAATGAGATAATACGAGCCCTTGTATGTCATGAAACTCAATGACCTATGAAGTATAAACCTCTTCCACCTCATCATCCATTGCATGACCTTGAAAGGCCATCCTTTGGAGAATCCCCTACTTGAGGGCTTTGGTTTACCCAATAGGACTCCTATTAAACCCCTCCCATACTTAAACTTGGTCAATTGTATAGGGTTTTAAGAATTTGTTTAATTTGATGAGGTACTTTTGATGCACTTGTTTAGGTTCCTTTCTTATTAGATGTGGTTTACACTTGTCATGATATCTTTGACTTGAGATCTTTGGAGGGTGTTGTTGACTCTTGAAATCGTCATGAAGTCACCAACCTACAAAGAATTGCAAGGAATACACAAAATTTTATTATATATATATATATATATATATATATAATAATCTATAACTGGGACCCCCTACAGTGTCATTAAAAGATTGAAAGAACTGTCCTTTGAAGAATATGTCACGTGGTTCTAGATGTGATTGAGAGACATGCATGTTCGATTGATACAATATAAGCTTGGTATTTACTTTTCAGTGCAGATGAATGATGACAGTTTGTATCAAATGGTGATAAAATTTACTTATGCATTTGACAATTTTGATCATCAACACTAGATCTGGGAAACATTATCATTGAAACAAGGTTCATGGCTGCTATGTTTGAAAAACCATGGTTTCAAATAGTAAAAGGTTTTGATCTTTATTGACATGGTTATTGACTTACTAGCATCTTGCCACTCTATACATACATGTGATAAGTTATATTACCACGTTGCAACCTCTTGAAAAATATGTTGTAACTTATTTTTAAAGGGTGTTATATATATGTCTGTGCATGGTATATCACTCATATATATTTCATTAATTGTATGTATATGGTTTGACACATATCATGCAATTTACAAGGATATGAGTAGCATCGACCTTGGTTGTTAGTGGTTGCAATGGCTTGAAAGTTTGTATATGGTAAGATCTTGGTAGTATTAATGCATACTAATATTAGTTTGTAGTTAATATTATGTGGTCAAAAATGGTATTAAATGTGGTGGGTGGAAACATTTGTAGCATGTGATATTGTATGGCCTGGTGTACGATTGGAATTCGTCAATTGCTTGGGGTTTTGATGTGGTCCTCCTTGTTTTTTTTTTAAAATTTAGTGTTGGTCATCACCCTAGCATGACGTGACCAACAGTTAATGAATTAGTTGTTTTTTGGGTCACCACCTCGAGGGTTTTGCATTTGATTCATTTGATTTTAGTTTGAAGGAAGGTTTGAGATTCGGGTTGTAACTGTTGTAACTGTTTCAAGGGAAAACAAATTTCTCACAACACCAGGTACCATGGTTTTGAATCCATTTCATCTAATGTTGTTCTTTGCTTAATAGTTTTTTCATGGCTCTGCGAATAATATGTTTTTCTTATTGATTGTATTGATTTGATGTGTTGTTATTTACGTTCAGAAACTTAAAAGGTCATTCTCATGGTTGAATAGAGAAATCATACACTAATTGAGCTCGAATAGTTGGGTTTTAGAGAGTACGGTGGTTGAAGAGCTATGATCACTGGTCGTTGTGCTTTGCACAATTTTTCTTTTCATTTATACTTGACTATTAGGTATCACAAGTCTTGTCAATATACCTATGGCTACTTATGTTGTTCATTATTCAAAAACGTGGTTTGATCGTCTTGTAGCTCATGGGTTTATTTTTTTTACTAAGACTTTGCGAGCTCATGTAGAGTACGCGATGAATAATGGTTGAAAATAAAAGTTTTGATTATGTTTACTCTAGTATGAGATGGATTGGTATTCCTTCCATTCATTGGTGTGAGCCCAACCAAGTTTAAAGATATTACGGGCTTGAAACCCTTGCCACACCTAAAGTTTGTTTATTATCTCATGACCTTTCAATGCGTGGGATGCATATGTGGATTTTGTGATAGACTAACCATTGTTACAAACATAAGTTTCCCAATTCAAATTTTGGTTTATTGAGTTAATACTGTTGGTGGTGATTGAACTTAGGGTTTATAACAATTTGATATATTTTGAGAATTTGGGAAGATAGTTAGTGTGATGAGGATAATTGTTTGAATAACAGATGCAATGCTTGATCTTTGTTGGGTTGAATGTTTAATGGTTTATTCGAAGCTTGAATATGGTGCACAACTTTGAAATAGATCATTCGTCGATTATAATTTTTTACAATAGTAACATTGTGTTAGTAGAAGAAAATTGTGGTTGCGATGAAAAACTTGTGAAGATATTTTGAACAGAAATAAAGAATTAGTGACTACTGAGTAGTGACATCATAGATAAAGGATGATAAATATTTCGTAAATAAAAAAGTGAATTCAAAAACATCTGGGATAACAACATAATTATTACTAAAACATTTTTCAAGTCATGGTTTGAATGAAGGGTTTGATTATGAAATAAGGGATTATGATGAGTTGCATATTTGACATATGTGATTATATGATGGTTATAATTTTGCATATCATTTAGGATTAAAATAGATGAATGACTGAATATGAAAATGATCATAAACTCTGTAATTAATGCATGTCCATTTTACATTCCCTATCATATGTACCATTTTTTTTTCATTACAACCCCAATTCATTTTCCCAAGTACCCCTTTATTCCCATGCTTTAATTATGGTTATGTTAAGTATTGGATTACATAATTAATTAGATAAGGAGTGAAGTGATCAATTTATTTGGGGTAAATGTATTTTATAGCTAAAATAAGATGATTGAAATTAGATGCACTTGATCATAATGATTTAGTGAATTTTTCCATGGTATTGAACAATCCATTTTGCACATTCCTATCATAGTTACCATTTTCCACTCATTACAAATCCCATCATTGAATCCCAAAACCCCTTTCAAATCCTTTTTCAAAGTGATTGCTATCTTTAAAGAAATGAATTGCATGGTGATTGCTTTCATATGTATTTTTATGAATAGAGCCATGCCTAAATTATTTTTATGAAAAGTTTTAGATGATTGATTAGTCATGATTTGGTTCTGATCTATGTATATGCATCAATATGAGGTTTTTCAATAGTGGCGCTGACATCAAAAGGGGAAATAATATAGGTAGAGGGATAGGCCCATAGAAAAGGGGTAATAAAAGGCACATATTCTCTATACATTTCGATGCATATACTGAAGAGTTTAATCAATTGTTGCAGACATATTTCCTCAACTTGGATGGACAACAAGCTTATATACCTCCACCCATCCATGAGAATCCTCGTCCAAGCATTAGAATTTGAGTCTCAAATCATAATTTTTATCCTTTAGTTAGGCCAAAACGAGATGGATGGAAATATTTTTCACACCCTGCTTCTAGACAATCACAAGGTTGGTCGAACATTGATCATCTTCAACAACCTCCTTTCCATGCTTGGCCTAGTGGTCCATTACCAACACCACCTCTTTTGCATCCAAACCTACAACCTATATCCCAAGATTCACATGCCCAAAATACCAAGGACAAAATTAATGAGCTTGAGGATAGCCCAAAGAAAGAGAAAGTAGCATCATCTAAGCCAAAGTAATCACAAGAGTCATCACATTCAATCACCTCGCACATGTAGTGAAATGATTATAAATCTACTAAGGAAGGTTCATCAATTGGAAGAAATGAAGGGGTTGAAATCAACCATAGAAGGAGAAGTAAAACCTCTCAAAACAAATATGGTTTTTCATGATTTTGTTGGTTTATTTCAACATCTATGTATAGACTTATTTTCACTTTATTTTGGAGATCATGTTATTTTGGAGAACTCATACTTTTTACAGCTTTATATTGGACAAGCGTATTTTTTTTACGCTGCATGTTTTGGACGGATTTATATAATGGTTAAATGTTGATAAATTTAGTGGTTTTCATATGGAGCAACATGGGGATTCTTATATACATTCCATCTTATGCATGAAAATGACATGGATTGTATGATGTGTAAAGTTGATGTGTCTTGTATTTAAGGAGGAAATGGTTCATTAATTTTTTAAAATGAAATAGGGGGTCCCCACTTATTAGTATTATTTAGTACCCTTATCATATTATTATTATTATTATTTAATTGATTTACTTGAAAACTCTCCTATTAAATAACTACTTGTTAGTTAGTGAGTTAACTAAAAGTGGTTGAATGATTCAACTACCTTGGAGATATTTAAAGGAGTAAGTTGGAAAAAGTAAGAGGGAGAGAACACATTGCTCTAATAAGGTTTTCTTTGAATAACATGTGATATTTCATTACTACTTCATTAATTTTCTGATTTCTAAAGCTAAGGGACTTCTATGATAACAGGGTTTGTTGAAGGTGACGATAAGCAAGACCAAGAGGCATTGATTTCTAATATTCTTCCATGTTGATTATCTGTTTGATAGTCTGTATATTTCTCTTAGTTTCTAGATTAGTTTTCAGTACTGATTAGAATTCTTGTGCAGATTCATTTTAGAGGCAAACTATGGCAGTAGGATTATTAGTCTTGGTTTGATTTGAAGTCATCAATGGTCTATGTGTGTGTTACCTTAGGCTTCTAGACTTTCTCCTAGTCCATACATTTGAAGTATGTGAAGTGTATTGGTTGATTTCAGAATGAATGAATAAAATATTGGATGGTTTTGCGACTCATCGTGGTCTTTCTTGATTATATCAAATTTATATTATTTTTCTTCATGTTTAAAAATTGTTATATAAATTCATTTTTTTTTATTGCACTTTGATAAAGAATAAAAAATTAGCAAATGGTCTCTGGGATTTATAACTTAGAGGTTAATTGAATCTATAATAAGGCTTTAAACTAGGGTAATAATCCCTCCTATCTTGTTCGAGCTAGGAAATATTCGAAAAATGTTGTGAAGAGAACTTCCATATATTTTACTCAACATATTTTTTGGCGACCATACTGGGGATGAAAGACTCCATTTTCATTTCCCTAGTTTGTATTTTCTGTAGACTTGTAAATTTATTGTTTATATTAACTTCTTTAATTTTTGGTTTCAGTCTATTTATAGCTTGCATGTTTCTTTTCATACTTTTCTTTTTACTGATGAATGTGCCCATCCAAATACAACCAAACATAGGTGATGGTCTATAGGATCAAACCAACATTACCCTAACCTTGTACAATCTCATTCTTGATACTTCCAACAATCGTGTTGAATTGAATTGTTCTCAAGAAGTGGTATCTGAAGAAAATCAAATTAGGGAACAATGAGATTCCCACTAGAGGATGATTAGAAACCATCCTCGTCATTAATTTTCTATCATGATCATGCCTACCCCTGATCAACCTAACATTCTTGAAGACCCTATCAACCAAAATAACATGTCATTCACCTCATTCTAATAAATCCTCAGACATTCTCATACTAGGGCTGAGTTACATCGATATTGGGAATTTATTATTGTTGAATTATGTTCCAACAAGATTTAGATGAACAAAGGAGACTATCCCTTGACGAACTTCGACATTAGCACATCTTATGTCATCTTCCGCCCATATATATCGACGAATATGAAGTCAATCACCTGACTTTCCTCTCATTCCCAAAGTAGGAAGGAAAAAAGTTTTTCTACAAGGACAACAAACTAATCTCCATCGGTCCTTATTTGATTCGGCTAGTTCCTCAACCTATCTAAATACTTACGTATTCAAAATATCTGGCATTGGTAGTGCAATAGGTAGTAGTGGCTCTCAAGGTGGCTTTAGCAGCTCATCATCCTCACAACCATTTTACTCGACTTCAATCGGGAGTATCTATAGCCCTGTGATTCCTGTCCAATATACCACAAACCCATCCAAGATCACTAAAAAATGTGGCTTATTTCAATTTGAGGAATATGCAACTACTACTCCATGGCATGTTTCTTATCCCTTAAATCTTGCACCAAAAACCAATCCTTTGCCCAAATTCAAAGATCATTTTCCCAATTTCTCAGGAAATGGTACTATCTCCATGGATGAGCATTTGATTACTTTCTCGAATTATTTTCATAACATTGGTTTGAATGACAACGAAAACTGCATGTGTTTATTTGTCAATTCTTTAGAAGGAAAAGTTGCAGCTGATTTCTTTGACTTGCCTTCAAAAATATTATCCACCTGGGATGAGTTGGTCTACTGGTTCA
The DNA here is from genome assembly GCA_000966675.3 of Picea glauca. Classification (NCBI taxonomy): domain Eukaryota; kingdom Viridiplantae; phylum Streptophyta; class Pinopsida; order Pinales; family Pinaceae; genus Picea; species Picea glauca. The sequence goes on along the minus strand of JZKD02S1672977.1, from coordinate 507,235 downwards.
AGTCCACTTTTGGACAATACAAGAGTCTAGTTGATTGATTGAAGGAATATAACAACATTACCTATAACAAAGGTGAAACCATTAAGGTTTTTAGTCTTCTCTTCACCAAGTTGTATAATCAAATCCTTGAACTCACTAGCAAATTTGGGTCAATTTGCGACGACTATTTCAATGCTCTTGCGACGTTATGTCATGGATATTGCGACGAATCTTGAGTCTCTCAAATGTCGTATCCTGGAATGTGGAAATTTCAACGAACTTGAATTAACATTGCAAGCGCGATGACTCTAGAGATCTTCTCACAATTGCGACAAAAAAAGAAATATCGTCACCAATACGACAATATAGGAAAACTAAGTGAAATCAACTATTCGTCGCAATTGCGACAACAATTTTTCGTGGTCTATATAGCAAATTCGTCGCAAGATTTTTTATTGTCATCGAAATTGCGACAACAACTTTTCTTGGTTTATATAGCAATTTCGTCGCGAGATTATTATTGTCGTCGCAATTGTGATGACAAATTTTCTTGATTTATATAGAAAATTTGTCGCAGGAATTTTTATTATCGTTGACATTGTGATGACATCTTCGTCGCAGGATTATTATTGGCATCACAATTGCGAGGACAATTTTTCTTGATTTATATAGAAAAATTGTCGCAGGAATTTTTATTGTCATCAAAATTACGACGACATCTTTTCTTGTTTTATATAGAAAATTCGTCGCAAGATTATTATTGTCATTGCAATTGCAATGAAAACTTTTCTTGATTTATATAGCAAATTTTTCGCATGAATTTTTATTGTTGTCGATATTGAGACAAAAATTATTTATTAAAAAAAAATAAAAAATTTATTTTTGGGCTAATTGTATGCTCTCAATATTGAAGATATATATTCTCTTTATGTATATCTATGTGCATAAGTGTATTTAGTACTGACATAATTTTTTTCAATACAATTCATGAATGCTACATTAACATTCATTTTCTATAAGATCCTAAAATATTCATGCTCAAGTACCAAAGGGACATAAGTGTACAATTCATGAATGCTACATTAACATGCATTTTCTATAAGATCCTAAAATATTCATCCTCCAGTACCAAAGGGAAATAAGTACCAAAGGGAAATACATGTAATGAGTGTTCACTAAAATACTTCTCTCAACAAAGAACTATGATAATCCTCGAAAGAAACCATATTTCCATATGCATTCAATATGTTGATTAAGTTGATTCCATAAAATTGGTAGCAAGTAGCATTAACATGGAGCTTTCCTATTTCTCATTGCATTGACTACACTTTAGGGAATTAACTTGGTGGTAGCTTGGAATTAACCATGAGGTTTTTGGTTTCATGTTTATCATTTCTTTGTTCAAGAGTTTATCATGTAATTACAATAATGATCTAAGGAAACCACCATTCTAGAAAAAAAATCACAATTGGCAAGTTATGTTAGCTATAAGTAACCATGAATGTATGTGTGCAAAAGAATAATGATATCATTGAGTGGAACATAGTTTTGGAACAACATAATTTTTACAATATTTGCTACACAAGTCTTTCATAATTTTAGGTGGAAATTGTGTATTATCATTACCATATTAATAACTATGAATAGAAAACAATGACATTATTTATATATGTATCCCTCTTTCGATACTAAAAGTTTATCTATGACAAATATCTCTTGAAATTATCTCTAACATTTCATATTATAATTGTACACCTACTACAATGAAGCTATATATTTTCTTTATGTATAGTTGTATTCTAACATGTTTATTTATGAGAATATCCAACCATGCTACAATAACATCGGTTTTCTGCAATATCTTTACATGTTCACTTTCAAGTAAGTACAAGGAAATAACTATATGGTGATCTACTAAAATACTTATATCACACAAATAAAAAGAAGTATGCTATTTTTTTCAAAGTAGACATATGTTTTTTCTTTTTCTTTTTTAACTTTTATGGACATAAACCAATATGCTTCTAGCCATATAAGATTTCATACCAAACAAAACCTATAAGTAGAAGGAAATAACTATAAAATCCATTCACTAAACTACTTCTCTCACAAAAATAAAAAGAACCACTTTCTTTTGTCAAAGTAGACTAGATATGGGATTTAATTTGCATAGAGATAGATCCATACACATATGGACACATAGGATTTGATACCAATGAAAATATATAAACAAAAGGCTTAACTATAAATATGGATGACTCAACTATAATATTGACATAATTCAAAACAATTATGGTATTTCTTCAAAATAGTAATATAGCTTCAATGTAGAATAAAGTGAACTTTTTTCAATACAAACATGTCATGGTCGCCAAAATCCCAATGCAAATAGAAACAAGGGGGAAAACACCATGAATAAAAATGGTTATTGTGATCGACATCATTGGGATCAAATTCTATAGGAGTCCATGAAATTCAACTAACTCTATAAGAAGGTAAACATGAATATCCACTAGATTTGATAGGAATCTTTGTAATTTTGCTAAGTCTAGATTCTATAATTTTGGTAGAAGCATAGGAAAATCTAGTTAACAGTGGGTACCTTGAAAAATAGCAACCATGTCTTAATAAAAATAAAAGGAACTAGTAAGGTTGAATCAAAGTTCATGATAAATGTATATCATAATACCACGTGTATTGATTCTATAAGGACCATCCACTAAATTGATTCTCTTCCATAGCTAAAAGTATCTATGGATGTTAAATCAAAGAAAAATTAGGAAATAGGCATTCTCATTATCAATTTGGAAAACTATCTAACAAGTGTTGGGTATGTGTTATATTCTTTGCATGTGTGTGTGGGCGTGTCAGATTCGACAACTGCATCTGACGATTCCTCTAGTAGTTCCCTTTGTGTCATGTGCGCTAGTCTCTTTCCTAGAGGGGTCCTAGGGGGGGGAAGGTATGCCCCCCCTAGTTATGCGGAACGTTCGGTACAGTGCCCCAAATTTTGTTTTTGGGTAGTTTTTGCTATTTTTAGCGGTTTTCTAAATTAATCGTAGATTAAGGGATTGGGGTTTTGGTATCTATGGAATACCTAAAAACATTGTATATATTGTATGGTGAATGGTAAAATTCAATATAATGAATATAAGAAAGGTTTTCCTGGTTGAGGGTTTCTGGTATAAAATATTTGTGTACTATGTGTGTGAGCAATTGATTAAATTATGTTTTGCTTAAGAATCTATATGCATTGATTTAATTCACAGGTTTAAAACTCACATGTGGTATCAGAGCTCATTTTTGGCTTCAGAGGGACACCTTTGTTGTTGAGGATTTTGCTCGGTCTTGACAGATCAAGTTTATCTTGGGTCTGTGATAAACTTGGGTTTAGTGGGATCTTTTGCAGTGGTGATTTGAGTGCAGAAAGAGGAATGGCAAGTTCTTCTAGAATCGATATAGAGAAGTTCAATAGTAAAAAAAATTGAGCTATGGAAGCTGAAGATGGAGGACCTTCTTGTAGACAAAGAAAAATGGAGTGTTGTGGATCCTGGTACATGGCCTACTGGTACACCGTCTACTAGCACACATGCTACTGGTACACAACCTACTAGTACACAAACTACCAGTACACCACCTACTGGTATGTCGAAGGAATATTGAGAGAAGTTGGACAAAAGAGCAAGGAGTACTATTCGACTCTGCCTGGAAAATTCAGTGTTGTTGAATGTCTCAGGAGAATCTATAGTCAAGGAACTATGGGATAATTTGGGGAATTTGTATCAATCAAAGTCCCTAGTAAACAAGTTTTTTCTTCGAAAGAAGTTGTGTCATCTTAGGATGGAAGATGGAGATTCTGTGACAAAACATTTAAATGCCTTTAATACTCTGGTAAGTCAACTTGTCTTTGTTTATATTATGATTGCAGAAGAAGATAAGTGTATTACTTTGTTATGTTATTTTCCAGACTCTTGGGATAATTCGGTTGTAGCAATAGGTAGTACCACTCAATCTACATTGAAGTATGAGGATGTAGTTGCATCCTTGTTATCTGAAGAGATGAGGCAGAAAAACATGGATGGTCATAGCACATATTATTTATTTGTAAGAGGTCGAACCCAAGACAGAAATCCTGGTAAGTCTTTGGGGGTGAGATCTAAATCTATAGGTAGATCTAAGTCTCCAAGAAAATCTTTGAGGAAATGTTGGAAGTGTGGTAAAATTGGGCATTATAAGAAAGATTGCAAGTCTAAGAAGGTTGAAAAAACAAAGGGATTTGATAGTACCTCTTCCATAGAGACAGAAACCTCCACTGAAGAAGGAGGTGATGTTTACCTAGAATCTACAGGTACACATGAAAACTGTGATGTATGGTTGATCGAATCAGGTGTGTCATACCACATGACTCCTCACAAGGAGTGGTTCTCTGAATATGAAAAATATGATGGTGGTGATGTATTCCTAGGAGATGAATCGACAAAAAAAATCATGGGAAGTGGAAGGGTTAAGTTGCTTCTAAAAGATGGAAGGATTAGAACACTCCATGGGGTTCTTCACATTCCAAAACTATCTAGGAGCTTAATATCTTTAAGCAAGTTGGATGATGCAGGATTGAATATTGTATTTGGAAAGAACACTTGGAAGATGTTATGAGGAGCAATGGTGTTGATGAGGGGAGTTTGGCGTGGAACTCTGTACAAGTTGTTGGGAAGCACTTATACTAATGGGTGCAATAGTTTTGTTGTCCATAAGAAGAGAAATGAAGGAGACAAGATCAATATTGTCCCAGAGAAGAAGACCATGCTATGGCATCAAAGAATGGGGCATATTGGAGAAAAGGGCCTTCGAACACTACACGGTAAAGGTATGGTTGAAGGTATGGCTAATTTCACTCTAGATTTTTATTTCTATGAACATTTCATATATGGTAAACATAATCGAGTAATATTCCCATCTGGTGCTACAAGAGCAAAGGGGATCTTAGAGTTGATACATAGTGATGTGTTTGGAACTGTTCCTATTCCATCACTGGGTAAGTATGTGTATTATGTTTCATTCATAGATGATTTCTCAAGGAACACATGAATTTATTTTATTAGAAAGAAATCTAAGGTATTTGATAAATTTAAAGAGTTTAAGGCTCTGGTAGAAAATTATACAGAGAAGAAAATAAAGGTATTGAGAACAGATAATGGTGGATAATTTTGCGGAAATAAATTCAAAGAATTCTTTAAGAAGTGTGGTATAGCAAGGCAGAATACTACTCCATACACTCCTTATCAGAATGGAGTTGCAGAAAGGATGAATAGGACACTGATGGAAAAAGCAAGGAGCATGCTCAGCGGTGCCAAGTTAAGACAGGAATTCTAGGCAGAGGCAGTGAGTACAACATGTTACCTAGTCAATCGATGACGCTCATCAGTGTTGGATGATAAAACTCCACATGAGGTATGGACTGGAAATAAACCCTCTCTTCAACATATTAAAGTGTTTGGTTGTGATGCTTATGTACATGTTCCAAAGGAAAATAGGAGTAAGCTGGATAAAAAGGCTGAAAAGTGTATCTTTATTGGTTATAAAGATGGTGTGAAAGGTTATAATATTTGGAATCCATAAACCAAGAATACTATTTACAGTCGAGATGTTGTTTTCAAAGAGGTAAAATATGTTTCCAAACAGGAATTACTACCAAGGCCAGAAGAACCTGAGAAAATAGAGCTAGAGTTGGATGATGCAAAATTTGAATCATCTGAAGAAGATGAAGCAACAACAGAAGAAGAAGAACCTCATACCCCAGTATTGAGGAGATCAATGAGAGAAATAAGGCAACCAGAAAGGTATATTCCACTTGATTTTCGTTCCAATTTTGATTTATCTATTACTGATGATGATCCCAGAACTGTTAGGGAAGCAATGAATTCAGAGGATAGTAAACTATGGAAGAAGGCCATGGTTGAAGAAATGGATGCCTTGGATAAGAATGAG
>JZKD02S1672977.1:427689-459697 GCA_000966675.3 Picea glauca | reverse complement strand
TGAGGGGGCAACCTCCTTTTACCCCACTTAAATGTTCAAGTACAAGATGATTCAAAATGAAAATGTCTCCTTGGTATATATAGAAGACTAGGAGGTATAATTACAACTAATGGCCCAAATCCAACATAAATAAAATAAAATTACTAATATAATATGCCCCAATTAAGGGGTAATGATCCAATATTAGAGCTTAACAACCTATAATCCCTATTATAACCTTACCACCTATAATCCCTAACCATAGCACCTAATATATAATTATCACTCATAACCCCTAACATAACAACTAACTCATATATCCTTAACAATATCTAACACCCAACCCTTAAATTTTTTATAACCTTCATACCATATATCACATATCACCTCTTCCCTATAACCCCTAATCCAATAAATCCTAACCCTTAATTCTTTTAACCCATACATGTTAACCCTATAATCATTAACCCTTGTAACCCCTAAAACATAAATCTTATAACCTTACCACCTATAATCCCTATTATAACCTTACAACCTACAACCCCTAACCATAACTCCTAATATACAATTATCACTCATAACCCCTAACACTTGATATTTATAAGCTTAATGGATACATCTCAACCCCTATAATCACTGACAGTCAACACCTAACTCATTTATCCTTAACAATATCTAACACCTAACCCTTAAAACTTGTATACCCTTTATACCATATATCCCATATCACCTCTTCCCTAAACCACTAATCCAATAAATCCTAACCCTTAATTCTTTTAAGCCCTACCTGTTAACCTCTATAAGCCCTAATCCAATAAATCCTAACCCTTAATTCTCTTAGCACCTAATATATAATTATCGCTCATAAACCCTAACACTTGATATTTATAAGCTTAACATATACATCTCAACCCCTATAATCATTGACCATCAACACCTAACTCCTCTGTATTCCTTAACAATATCTAACACCCAACCCTTAAAACTTGAATAACCTTTATACAAGTTATCCCATATCACCTCTTCCCTTAACCACTAATCCAATAAATCCTAACCCTTAATTATTTTAAGACCTACCTGTTAACCTCTATAATCCCTAATCCAATAAATCTTAACCCTTAATTCTCTTAATTCTTTTAACCCTGTTAACATCTATAAATCCTAACCCTTAATTCTCTTAATTCTTTTAACTCCTACATCTTAACATTTATAGCATCTAACCCCTATAATCCTCAATAAATCCTAACCCTTAATTCTCTTAATTCTTTTAACCCCTACCTGTTAACATCTATAGCATCGAACCCATATAACCCATATAATCCTTTTAACTTCTAATCCATATAATCCCTAATCCAATAAATCCCAACCCTTAATTATTTTAACCCTACATGTTAACATCTAGAGCCTATAACCCATATAATCTATATAACCTCTAATCCATATAACCTTTGACATCTATAACCACTAAACCCTATAACTCATATAATCTTCACCCCCATAACTTCACACCCTCAATTCTTATACTTTATAATATTTAAGACTTAAAACATTATAACTCATGAAAACCATATTTCTTATAATACCTAAAAAAACATTCTTAACACCTAAGTTATACAACCATTAATATTACTCCTAACCCTAATATTATTTATAAACTATAATATAACCCCTTACCAATATAAAATGGTTCCTTAAACTCTATAGCCAATGAGTACCCTTATAAATGATAACTTGTCTAATGTATAACCCCTAACAATTATAACCCTAACCCTTAGTCAACTAAAACCCCTAACTTCCATCACCTAACAACCCATATCATCCACATTATCTTAAACCTTATTCTAACACTTAACCCCAGTAAATACTAACACCTAAAACCTATAATCCATGTCCCATAACCTCTAATCCATGTTTGAGATAAACCATAAAACTTCTCTCAACCTTGAACCTTAACCCCAAAGTACTATAACCCCTAATAATTATAATCCATAAGCCTAAAACAATATAACTCATAACCCATATATATTGTTGGGCACCATTTTATGCTTATTTTCACTTCACAAATCATACTTTTGTCTCTAAAACCATCCATTTTGCCTTCATCTTATTCCATATTTTCCATAAAACAACCTATTCAAGGTACATTTATCATTCCTTAGCTTAAGAATTGAATTTTTGAATTTTCAGCATTAAAATTAAAAATTTATTAGAAATTACAGGATTTGACTAAATCCCGTAATTGCTCCAAGGTTCGTGTACTTTCAGGACAATTGGGAGAAATTAGAGACATGTGTCATGATACTTTATGTACAAGGATGGATGAATATCTATAAGGTTCAAGATCTGAGCTTTCCAGGTGTCTGGTCAAATACCCTATTTTAGCATAAAATTATGGACAGTTTTAGATTTTCTGATTTAATACATGTATTTTTGTTGATTTAATACACGAATGTGTAGAGGTATACATGGATGATTTTTCTGTGTATGGTAATACTTTTTATGATTCCTTGAAAAAATTGGAAAAAATCCTAAAAAGATGCATAGAAACAAATTTGTCTCTCAGCAATGAAAAATGTTTCATGATGTTAACTGAAGGAATAGTATTGGGTCATCATATTTCATCATTAGGAATTACAATGGATCCTGCAAAAATAAAAATCATTGTGAACCTATTAGAACCAATCAGTCAGAAGGAAGTGATAAGTTTTCTTGGATATCCAGGCTATTACCGAAGATTCATTGAAAATTTTAGTAAAATAGATTTGCCATTATTCAAATTACTTGCAAAAGATGTAAATTTTCATTGGGATACTAATTGTCAAACTGCCTTTCAGAAACTCAAGGAAAATCTATCAACAATACCTATCTTAAGAGGGCCTAATTGGGATTTTCCATTTCACATCTCTACAAATGCATCAGATACTGCAATAGGGGCATCATTGGGTCAAAAGGAAAATCTTATGACTTATGCTATTTACTTCATTATCAAGAATTTAACCCCTACATAATTGAAATACATAGTCACCGAGAAGGAAATGTTGGCAGTAKTACATGCTGTGAATAAATTTCATCACTACATCACTGGTTATGAAGCATATACTCTAGTAGAGGAACCTGAAGAAACACATCTAGCAGAGCGACCTGAAGAAGTATATTCCAGCAAGGAACCTGAGAAAACACAATGCATTCATAATACCAGAAGGACCTAAGGAAGATACTAAGCAAAGGAATCTAAGAAGAACCTCATCAAATTTGTCATAAGTGAGGAATTGCAACAACATTCCAGCCAGCTTCAACCAAGCAACATCACCAACACAAGGAGCAACAAACAAGTTAGCATAAATTTTTCTTTTTAATGCTTTAAAAATTTGGAAAATTCTTCATAAGATAGCAATGATAAATACATTTCCCTTCCCCTACACTATCTCTTCATCACTTCATATACCCTCAAAGAATCAAAAAGAGTACTCAAAGAAACCAATTTGGTCTCCAAGGGAGCTATAAGGAGAAATTAGATTTTCGAAATCAAACAACAAGAGCATGATTAGATAGAAGGTTATTCTTGTAAATATGTTTATGGTTTCCAACCTAAAAATATTTACAAACATTTTCAAAACAAGTTATCAAACTGATTATACAAACACATTGTTTTGAATATGTCAATTGTACAATGCTCTGTTTTATGGAGACATATATGTGGAGACATTATAAGTTGTTGTTTGCTTCAAAATGAAAATAGGGGTCATAAGGAAAATACATTTGGAGTTATAAGTTGAATGGTTATTCAAAGGAAAATAAATCAGGGAGCTATAAGTCAAAGTGGAGTCATAAGATGAGCACCATTACCTGTGATGATTGCAAGAAAAGAAAGTGAAATTTCATAAGTGAAAGAGGTATGATGACAGGGCATTTTCAACAATGAGTGCTCATTTGAGAGATTGTACAAATGCATTTATACCATAATAACCTTGTTAAGAATTCTTATTCCCTCCACAAAAGTCAATTTTTCTCCTGAAGTCAGCACTCTCATTCTCATTTTCCTCCACAATGTTTTTTTTCCTCTTTCCTAAAAACATTGTAGCTTCACCTCTTTCCATATATTATTGTTCCTCTTAGATGCTCCCCAAATTCAAATTGTTTACGTGTTCCTTCATTATACCTTACCTCCTCGCTCCAACGTGTTCCTTCCTATGCCTACCCAACCCAAAATTTTTGATAAACAACGAACTGTATGTTGACAATTTCACTGTAAACATACACCATTTTTGCCCTGTGGATAAATCATGGCATTGAGGAAATACATGGGAGGCGAATGCATAAACCAAGGAGAAGATAACATGTTCAATAAGGATTCGGACAGGGAAGGTAAGTTCAAATTCAATGTTAAGAATTGTTAAGTTAAGTGCCAATTTCGACTTCCCGAGGAACGTTTTGAGAACAAAAAATATTCATTTCTAGTAGAGGTTGATTGTAAGAAGAAAAACAGAGTTGGGTTTCAACAAGAAGGAATAGAAGATTTTAAATTGTAGATTGAATTGCCACGTATGCCCTTTCATCAAAAACTTTATGATTGAAATTAACAGAGAGCGGTTTAGAAATTAAAAAAATGAGATTTTTTTTGTTTCATTTGAACATAAAATTCTTGTTGAAAGAACATTCATAGAATTGAATTAAAACAAAGTATGCAAGTTTGAAGAAATCAAAACAGCTGATTGAAGAATATACAGGGCTGAATGTTTTTTGGACAAGGATAGACCTCCTTTTTGTATAAGCAGTGAAATATTTTCCAGGGTCTTTCTCTTTAAAAATTGAAAGAATAGTGTCTAGGTATTAACCAAAGAAGTTTGATAAATCAGAAACTCACAAAGACTATCTAGAAATTATTGAAAAAAATCAGTGGATATCTTTCTTTGAGAATTTTGATGGATATTATGAAAATGTTTCTTTAGAGTTTGCTTGATCATTTAATGGGGAAAGGGCCACTGTTGGTAACATCACCATTAGAATTTCTGAATATGTAACTGCATAGATCACTGTATTACCTCAAACTGGAGAAAGATACTTCAAAACTAAACACTTTAAAGACAAATCATGGGCACCTTTTGTATCCAGATCTAGGATTGCAACAGTAAATTGGAAAATATAATTCCAAGAAGTTGGTTGATTCATCCTTGGGATGAATTAACCTATCTCATCCAAAAATTTATTACTTGTGAAGGAAGGTTCAATATTGTCTACCTGTATCACATCAAATTGCTGCAACATTTAAAGAGTGATTGTGAAATTAACATGACCTACTTTCTACTACAAATCCTTTCTAAGATGGCTAAGGTTGTTCAAAAACAAGGGAGGAATACAGAAAATAGTCTATAGCACTATGGCTTCATCAAAATGATCATCACACATGAACTACAAAAAAAGAACTTGTCATGGAAGCAGTTTACCATTGGAAATGGTTTTGAAATAGTGGAAGAGAAAATAGAAGAAGAACAGATCTTGATTGTGATAGATGATGAGGAGGAAATGAAACACCCCAAGGCAACAAGATCAAAACAGCCTATGGGGAGGAGAAGAACAAGAAGTATGGTGAAAATGGAAAAATAATTCCAAGAAAAAGATAAGATTTTCATCACATATGAAAGGAAATCAAGAAAAAGCCAACAAGTCCAAAAAGGACAAATAAAAGAAAATGATGATGAAGCACAACAAGCACAGTATGCACATATTCAGACTTTAGAGAAACAAAAAGAGGTAGGGAAAACACAATCATTAGAAGATGATGATTTTAAAAAACAAGAGACTTCCAAATATGAGAAAATGAGAGAAGAGGTGAAACAATTAATTGAAGACATGAAAGATGAAACTCAATCACCACAGAAAGTAGAAAAAATAGAAGAAATGGTTGGTGGGTCCACATCAGGGCTTGATAAGAAAGACAAGAAAATAAAAAAGATGAAGAAAAATATCAAAGAAATAGAGGTCCTGGAAAGATATTTGAAAATAAAAAATGAAATGTTGAGGACTCAAAGCCATAAAAATCACGAGGAAAATGAAAAACTAAAGATGAATAAAAATAAGCTTCAAAAGTGAAACAAACTCATCTCCAAACAAGCATACAAATGGCTTCAGCAAAAGAAAGCATACAAGGAAAAATATAAGAGGTTAAAAGTTCTTCATATAGCTCAAGCCAATGTGGATACATTATTGCAGGCATTAGAGGTGGCAGAAGACTATTGATAGGAGTTCAAGAACATTTTTTTTGCATGAGGACATGCAAAGTCTTCCTCTTGGGGGAGATGTTGAGTACCATTTTATGCTTATTTTCACTTCACAAATCATAATTTTGTCTCAAAAACATCCATTTTTCCTTCATTTTATTCCATATTTTCCATAAAAAACCTATGCAAGGTACATTTGTCATTCCTTATCTTAAGAATTGAATTTTTGAATTTTTAGCATTAAATAAAAATTTTATCAGAAATTACAGGATTTGACTAAATCTCGTAATTTCTCCAAGGTTCATGTACTTTTAGGATAGATGGGTGAAATCACAGACATGTGTCATGATCCTTGATGTACAAGTATGGATTAATATGTATCAAGTTCGATATCTGAGCTTTCCAGGTGTTTGATCAATGTTGGTCAAACAAGGCCACTTCAACAGAAAATTATGGACAGTTTTAGATTTTCTTGGGATTTGTGCATATTTTGTGGATTTGAATGAGGGATTCAACCTTATTAGTATATTTTTTGGATCTCATCCTCATATTAGAAGTCTTTTTAGTATTTTCAGTTACGAACTTTTTGTATAAATACTTCAAGACATGGACTAGTATGACATCATATGTTAATGAAGAAAACTCTGAATTTTCAGTCTTGAGATCAATTTGGTGTTTTGTTCTTGATGATGTTTATGAGATGATTATGTGAATGTTTTTGGAAGTTCCTTCTTAACTGAGACAACTCTAGGTGTACAAGTGAAGCAATGGAGGGCCCCATTTGCTAAGCTAGTACACTTCTCCTTTTTCATTCTTTTCAAGTAAATTTTGGTATCAGCTTGACGTTTACATTTTGTTGTGGGTAATGTTGTCGTGTTTTACTTGATTTCAAAATTTCAATGTTGTCCCCATTCATAGGTAGATTTTTTCGGTTTCTAGTCCTCATACAATTTTTGTTCCTTGTTCCTTGTTCCTAATGGCATAAAATGTCCCACACAAAGACCAAATTAATATCCGCTACATAAGTCTTTTTTCTTTTTTCAATGACTATGTAACAAATCTCAATTCTAAGAAGATTCAAATAGGACCTAAGAACCTTAAATTCTTTCCTTAACCATGGGTGACATAACACTATCATAATTCAATAGTAAAATTGTTGCATTTCATTGTAAGGCATCATGTGTACTAAGGGCTTGAGCTACCATATCCACAAAGGAAACATACCAAGAATATTTGCCTTATGAACAAGATATGGTACTATCCATTTTGAGGTTTGGCATAGAGATTGTTCTTATATACTACACTACATTGCACCATAATATAATCCCTACACTCCTTTCAAACCATGTAACACCATTCAAATTAGACACAATATTCTTATGACGAATTGGCTATACTATCGAAGAACTTTTTTCGTCGATAGTATAGAAAATTCATCACAAGATTATTTACATTTGTCTCTCTTGCAACGATATCAAATGATGCTTGGATTCATTTCATATTTGGTTTATCAAATTGAAATATCAATTTGATACTTTGCAAGATAGTTGGACCTTCAGTCAAATACAAATATGAAACTTGGAATCATTAACATATCTACTAGAACATATGAAAAATAAGGCTTATGGTTTCCATGATGAATTGATGATGGAAGAAAGTGGGTGTGTCAATCAAATTTGAGTCCAAAAACCCTCCCATATCATTAAGGCATGCAAATAGTCTATCCAGGTCGAATTTCAATGCATACAGATACATGATTTTGAAAACATTTTAACGTTGGCCCCATTCACATGTCAATGTTGCTTGCCTCTAGTATCTTGATGGTGTTGATTAAGAAATCAATGAAATAGAGGGATTTTTCATCACAACTATGACACAGATACATTGTATATACATTAATGTAAAACCTGAAAGAAAAATGAAGAAATACTAATGAAAGCCTAAAACTTGCGTCAACCAAATTGGGTACTTTGAAATAAAATTAGGGTTTATGGTTTACATGATGAATTGATGAAGGAAGAAAGTGGGTGTGTCACTAAAATTTGATTCTATCCATATAGTTAAGGCATGCCAATAGTCTATCCATGAAAAATTTCAATGCATACAGAAACTGTTTGCAAAAATTTCAACGTTGGCCCCATTCGCAGGTCACTGTTGTCGGTGTCTAGTCCTTGTACACTTTTCATTCCTCATCCCTTGTTCCTTGTTCCTCGCTCCTCCTTCCTTGACCATGGTGTAGTCCCCAAGATCCATTATTTTTTTACAAAACATACTAATGGCATAAAATGTCCCACACAAAGACCAAATTAATATCCACTACATAAGTCTTTTGTCTTTTTTCAACGACTATGTAGCGAATATCAATTCTAAGAAGATTCAAATAGGTAATAATATTGATGAAATCTTACACAATCATTATGGTATAAAAATGAAATAGCTTCTCTTGGTTTCAAAAATAATTTATCCTCTACTGAACAAGGCCAACCACGTGAAGGTGGAAGATCACATGGCCCCTGCCCTCCCCCTCACATCACTCTCAATTGATCCCAAAACCCAATCTATAAAATAGAAAATAATCAAAAGAAATGTCCTATTAAGATTCATGCATAGAAACTACAAAAACAAAAATTAATGAAGGTACATGAAATTATGTGTTTCTAAATGATATTTTTAGTCTACCACGTACTTTAGTATATTGGCAACTATTTTCAAGTTTCAAATAATAATTAAACAACATGTAACCTAGGATATAAAAATGTCGCATAAAACTTAAAAACGTGTAATTAACCCATGTCATTAAAAGTAAATTATTTTAATAGAATAATTCATACAAATTAAAATATTATAGAGTTATGTACCTAATCCAACCTCAACATCTGTGTACTCATCCTTATTCTTTATCTTGATCTTCTTCATCGAAATCAACATCTGTATCATTATCCGGTTCTAAAACGATGTTGAAAGGATTAATGATATCATCATCATCATCAATGTCATTTTCGATCATATTTTCATCGACATCATCATCAATAATTGCAATATTGTCTCCTATGCTTGGATCATGATATTCTTCATATTCTTCATTTGTTGACCCTCCATGATCCTCCGACTCTGTCTTATCTGTCGAATCATCTTCTAGTTTATCTTCAATATCATCTTCTTCCTGTAAATGAGTATACTTAATTGGCCTTCCTCTTGGATCATATCTAACAACAAATGATCAATCCCTTTTTCCTGGAACATTTGAGTAAAAGACATGTTCACATTAGCTTGGAAAAACATAGCGATCATATCTTGTTTCAAACATCGTTGTTTTAATCATTGGAAATCCATTGGCATGTTGAATAACAATTCTTTCCTCATCACGTTCATGCATTTGTAACCTATACCATTTGACATTGAACATAACTAATTTGAAGGAATTAAAGTCACACTCAAATATATCATTTAAATACCCATAGTATCTATTTTTATATTCTTAGGGATGTCTATCACTCCTAGAGGAAACATTAGTAGCTTGGAATATTGCAGTTATCCCACTATCAGAAGTTTTCCTGGTTCCATCCAGTTGTTTGATGCGAAATTTATGACCATTGCACCACATAGCCTTGTGGTGTTTCAACTGCAATATGTCAAATATGTAAAAGATGCATTGTCAATTAATAGATTAACATATATTTATATAACTTCAAAAGTATCTGAAAAATACAGTACACATGTAGTCACATTAATATAATATAAAATAACTGAATAAAATTGGTGAATTTGCTTACCTGTCCATCTTTCAAACCATATGATAGATCATTTTACCTCTGTGTAACATTGGCATCTTCGTTACGACGAGATTCTCTAACCAATTCAGACAATCGTTGCCATGATAACCTACCTCCATTATGTTGTTTACATCTTTCAATCCATACATTCATCCAGTCAAGATTATTTGCAATGTATAAATGCAGTGCATCCCACTCTTGAGTAACTGAATCAAAAAAACATAATTCACCAATATTAAATATTAGTTATAACATAGAATATGCATGTAATTATAAATATTTATAATTTATGAAATAAATTATATTAAAATAATAATGAGTATGATCATATACACAAAAAATGAAACTTTGTATGTATTATTATCATAATTTTTCACAATTATTAATATATTACCTCTCATTTTTTTCATTCTACCTTTCCCCAACAAATGCTCCCGATGTTCAAATTTTTTGGAGTTCACATCCCAAATGTGATCCACTGCATGCATAGTTTGTGCTGCTAATTTAGGAAGATACTGACTAATATACACCATGTATTGATATACCATATATCCCTCCACCATAGAACCCTCAGAATGTGTTCTTTGTCTAACCAACACCTTCAATGATTTCAAGTGCCTCTCCACCATCCACATTGACATTATGTGAACAGGTCCACAAATTTCAATCTCCTCAACTTGGTGTATGAGGTAGTGCTCTTGTGCATTGAAAAATGTAGGAGGTATATACTTTTTCATTTCACACATTATACGAGGAATTTCTCTCTTCCAATTCTTTATATCATCTTCATGGATTTCTTTCAATGAAAACCATCTACATGAGATCATGACACAAGAAAATAGCGTGTTTCAACATAACATAATATAATATATTACATTACAAGTAAAACACGTGTCATTAAGTACAACAATAATTTGAAAGAACATTTTGCATATAAATCACAACTACGTCTTACCTCATGTATTTTCCAAGATCATATATAACTTGTTTGACGTTGTTGTCAAAGTCGTTTGGGAGAGATAGCGGTAGAACATACTGTAACAAAAAAATGAATCGTTAAAATTGACCAAAGTAGACAAGAAAAAATAAAAAAAAATAAAACATCTATAAGGCCAATATATATAAATATGTATACCAAAATTATTACCTTAATGAAGGTATGTCAATCATGTGTTTTTACCCCACCAAATTCACCTTTCTTTGTTAATATATTTTTAATGTTTGAAGCAAAACCCATGGGAAATTTAATTCTTTGAATGACCTCTTTTACATCATTGATTTGTTGCTCTGTTAATAAACATGGAAGGTTATTTCAGTCTAGTAATCCATCTGATCTATTTGAATATCGGATCACACTTCACATTGCATGATTGGTTTCCTGAATGTCAATACAAATTTTGACAATTTTTTCTTTGTCCCTCCTACCATCTATGATTTTCCATGAAGTTTCAGTCACATTCTTCCCGATATGCATTGTATAAAGAAAATGAGTTATTTTTAGCTCCTCATAGTAGGGCAGCCTCGTGAATTGAACGGGATAAGATTTCATTCCTCGTGGAAGCCCATTATTAATACCTTCATGATGATTGCAGCCTTCATGAAGCATAAAAGAAATCACAAAAATAATTATCAAATACGGTAAAATAAATTAAATGATAAAAATAAACATTCAAAACATTACATGATCTATGATACATTATGAAATTGAGTACCTTGACAATTTCTATTATATTCCAGCCTTCATAGGTGAGGTGTCATTCTTCGTGGTTTTAAACCAGTCTCTTCTTTCCAATTGAAAAGATGTTTTTCAGTAGTACGATACCTATGGTTCTTAGGAAGAAGGTGCCTATACTCATCAAACACCATATTTACTAAACTTTTTGAATGACGATACTTCATCTTAGGGCCACAAAATTGACTTGCAAATTTAGCCTTTGTTTGAAGACCTGCAACAAATGGATTAATGTCAATTATACGATGATATTATTTAAAAATTAAACTTGCACCATGATAACATTAAAATATTATATAGTATTAAAGAGCAATATTAGAATGCTACATACCACAAAAATGTGTTAGTCCAGGGGCATCATGAATTGTCCATAAAAGTATTCCGCGGAATTTAAATTTCTTCTCCCCGATTGGTTTACATATGTCATACATTGTGATGCCAACCCATAACTTTAGTATCTTGTCGATAAGAGGCTCGATATATACATTCATATCTTTAACCTGGTACTTACCTAATTGTTTGAAATTACACATAATTTCTATAGGAATGATATCATGTAATATATATAATTAAATAAATAAACAAAAGATGTTATGCAAAAATTGAAACAAATGAAAATGATAAATTCAAAAAATTAATGTAACCAAATACCTGGAACAATCATTGTCAACATTATGTGCTCCCTCTTTATTGACATCTAAGGAGGAATGTTATTGTTGATAAAAAAAATAGGCTACACTGAGTAAATAGACCTAATCTCTCTGAATGGATTAACACCATCAACTGCCAATGAAATCCTAACATTACGAGGTTCATCTTTGAAATATTCCCATTTTTCCTCAATTTCCCTAAATGCAGAACCATCAACAAGAATTCAAAGAACACCATCTCAAATTCTGGTACATGCATGGTAATCCATACATTGTGCTATGCTTTCACACCTGAACAATCACTGCAAACGTGGAATTATGGGAATATGACGAAGAACCTTTCAAGGCACCTTTTTTGTTACTTGATTGGTTAGATATCTACTGATAAGACATTGTGAACATTATGTTTTCGAAGCATGTTGTCCATAATATATAATATGGTCATTAGGACATGCATCTATAGTTTGATAATCCATTCCAATGTCTTTCATAATGGCATGCAAACCTCGATATGTGCGAGGTAAAATATTTGTTGATGGTAACAAAAATTCACCTAAAAATCTACAACATAAAAAATATCTAGTTAATATAAGAATATTAATTGTAAAAATTGCATTCTTATTTTACACATTAATTAACACTAAAAACAAATAGAAAAAAATCAACATTTATGTATAATATAAGATGAAACATATTACATACCTTAGTATCTGTGTCATACAAGTGTTCGGAAAATTATTCATAACCTTTAAGTTCACTAGGAACAATGTAGCAGAGAGAAGATTTGCTCTCGATCCTTCATAAAGTCGTTTATTTGCCTTTTCTAATAGAGGTTCATCATAAATACCATGATTTTCCCCATCCTCATCCGGCTCCAAAAACAAATCTTGGATCATTTGATTTGTCCCATCATCTTCTTCCATGGGATCATTAACTTGATTTCCCCCATCATCTTCTTCCATGAGATCCTTATTTGCTTGGTCATGATGATGTTCCTCAGCTTGTACAACATCATTTCTACTAATACTTGGTGCAACATTCTACGGAAAGTTAGAGGGAAACTCTAACTTTATAATTAGAAACAATTATGCAAAATTAGTGTATACTATAACAAACATTCAAACAATATATATACATATATATAAAATTGAAAAAATAAAAAAAGATAATGAATATATAGGTAATTACCATGGGACGATATTCATTCGATCCGCCATCAATGTGCCCATATTTCCTACAATGTTTTGTAGTTGTTGCTATTAAAATTCTTATGGGACGTTTGAGGCAACATTTTTTACAAGGGAAATAACATCTACCATCACCCTTTTCACCCGATTTACTTTTTTCCCCACCTCTAACAACATTCTGTGACATTCTTCCGCAAACAAATACCCTTTCAGAATCGTCGTTGTTATAGAAATATTGTCACAACATATTTAAATCGTCACCAATTTTAGGTCACAATCGTCACAATTGCGACGACCGTGGACTAAAAATATTTCTTTTTTTTACCTATTTATTTTTCATTTTTAACGATCAATTTTAATGTTAGGTCAGTTGTCTCTCTTGTAATGAACATTGACCATATTAATTTAAACAAAATAGGTGTGTCTCTCTTGCGACAAACATTGACCATATTAATTCAGTCAAATTGCATGCGTCGATGTAGCGACAAATACGGGGTGGATTTAGAAAAATTGAACTTTTTCTCTTGCATGTTGCGAGGAAAGAGTACTTTCGTCACAAATTTTTCAATATGTAGTAGTGACTGATTAGACCTCAAAACCAAGTTGCATTCATGCATTACTATAATTCCTTACCCTCTTGATATCATCTCATATTGCAAGATAAATCCATAGACAATATCAAATATTCCCTTTAGACTTGTTTGGAGTACGAAGAGAAGATAGAAATAATCGATCTTCCTAAGGAAGACTATGCCAACCAAACCAATATGTCTATCGTTTTTTAGCTAATGAAAGACAATAGTAATCACATGATTTCTTTTGAAAGGAAGGGAATTACTTCTTCTTCCACCATCGAGGCTTCCACCTAGGTTGTTACTAAAAATTTCATGAGAAATAATTTTCAACCAAAGGCCATATTTCCCAGAGCGTGGTGTAATTTTTGTGAGGATCATCGTGATGAAATCACTTGTGAAGTCAATAAAAATGTGAGGCATCCAATCTTTGGAAAAAAACCAGATACTACTATTATTGTCTTAGATTGGGCCCCACAGGATGATGTTATGGTAGTTGATACCATAAATAAATTGTATGCCAATAAGGGAAAAGATGATTCTTCCAAGACTACTTTTTCCCCTAGTACATCCTCTCAAAATATAGGTCACAATATGCTTCCAATTCTACCAGTCATCAAGTCACTGCCCCTTCTTCAAATTATAACATTTTAAATTAGTTGGCTAACATAAAATCTAATGGTACTCTTTTAGATATGGAGATTGTTCCATAACAACAACAACATCTTAGAGATTTTATGGAAGGTAAAACTTCCAACATAACCAATCTGACGGAAGATTACAATGAATAAGAGTCTTATGTAAGTAGGATAGGTGTAAATAACTTTAGGAGATCTATAAAATAACCCCCTTTCTACATTTCTATAAAGATTTTAGATAAAATTGTTGTAGGAAAATCTCCCTGCGGACAGGTAGATTGCCTCAAAGAGCTAGACCCTAACTCTAAGACAGAAAGTGCTTAACATGGACATTGAATTCCTTTCAAATCTATACAAACTAATACATGAGAAGGAAGGATGATAGAAGTACCTCTTTATCGACGTTTGTCCCTATACGCTCCGAGTTGAGCTCGAAACTCTCGCTCCTCAATGCGTCTTGTAGACAAACAAAGTACGACCACTTCCTACTCTATTGATATTAGCTTAAAAACAGATCTATCTATCAATGATAAGTCCATGTAAGATCAGACACAAACTAGAAAGAAACATGCCAAGCATGTCATATTAATTAGAATTATGATAGCAGTACTTACAATTGTAGATGCGAATGCGACAAATTCGTCAAGTCCCCTTAGTCTAACCCTTACTTGAAAGATCCACGACCTAGATGATAGTAGCTTCACTGATCACTCTCCTTCAGTTGACTGTGTGTTTCCTATGAGATCATAGGTTTCATGCTAGCAATTCTTCCCCCTTTTCACCATCATAGAGCCTGCTTATATAGGTTAAGAGAAGCTTAACGTCTTGAGTTATCTTTAGAACAAGTTGAGGAATTCCCTCCTTGGATCAGAGATCTCCTGATGGAACCAAGAATTCAAATGCAACTGCCTTCCAAACTTGAAAGATCTTCTCCTTATTCTCCTCAATGGGCCAAATACTGCCTTAGATTAGACAACGCTCCCTCAAAATGGGCATCAGGGCGCTATAGCGCTCCCTAGGAAGCTTGAGGGGAGCGTCAATGCTCCAAGGATGGATAACACTCCTTCAAAGGGGAAGATAAGCATTATAATGCTCCCTGAGACCTTACAGGGGAGCGCTAGCGCTCCTAAGGCTGATGTAGGGGAGCGCTCACCTTCAAAACCTTTGTTTAAGAGATCCTTTCAGGTGATAAGAGTTCCTTGAATTCAGTTAATCATTCTCCTTCCTCCAAATCAAGTGTCTGAGTTATTCTAGATGTCTCCTTGGTGTCGTCATCATGGCAGTATGCTTTGTTTGATGTTTGCGACACTTGCGAAAGTTGAGAGGATAATGAAACACTTACGACACTTATCAAAGTGAGAAATATTGAGGTGTAACAAAAATATCCCATTTTTGCCTCATTGATGGTGGCACAGACCCAAGTGTTATGTCAAAGATTATTATGGAAGATCTAGGCCTCTCTTGTACAAACAAAAATGTGAGAAGCATGATCTCCTATAATAATCAATATCCATAAATGATCGGTGATATCAAATATGTAACTTTACTAATTTTCTCACATCCATAGATATGTACCACCCTTAACATTGATATTCCTATCAACAACTACTCAATTATTTTGGGGAGGGATTCAAAATCCCTAACAGGTGGATACTTTTCTTTAGATGGGTCACATATATCTATCCCTAAGTATGGAAAGGACATTGTTGTTCATAGGGAAGACCATATCTCACCTTACATTGAGAAATTTCCTCAACTAAATGTCAATTATGTTGAGGACACCATAGGTGTCTACTCTATTTTCATGAAAGAAGATGACATGCCATGTGAAAAAATTGACTATGATGATAGAATGTGGCATATTCACTTTGATGGTGCATGCTCTAGTGAGGGAAATGGAGATGGTATTATCATTTAATCACTTGTAGAAAAAATTCAAAAATTTTCCTTCGGGTTATAATTCACTTTCACCAATTATGTTGATGAGTTTGAAGCCTTGCTCTTAGGTATAAAAAATGATTATAATTTGGGTTGTGGTCATCTTACTGTATTTGGTGATTCTAATATTGTTGTTAATCTTATTGGAAAAAATTATAATCCTAAAAACAAGTTGATGAAAAGGTACACTCAGGTCGTTTGGGCCTTAATCTTGAATATGTTATCCTTTAACATCACTCATATAAAAATGGACTTAAACATGATGCCTGACAGGTTGGCAGTTTTTGCTACTTCTCCTTCTCGACATTTGTTACCACATCGACCTGATTGCACTTTTATGTATCTATATCATTCAAATATACCTCAAAATGTTGAGTCATGGCATGTTTTCCAAAATGATGAGAATATATGTGCTTTCTTACAGAATGAACGTCTTAAGCCTACATAAGTGATTTCTATTGAAGATGATAAGTTTTCGAAGGGCTTGAGTCCTCTTGAGAGTTCATTTTCAATGAGCGATGTTGGAAAAAATGAAAACACTTCATAAGAGGAGTCAAAAAGAAAAGTAGGAGACATTGTTTCCATGAACATTGGAACCTCAGATGATCCCAAGATTCTTAAATGGGAGCCTAGTGTTCACAAGAAGAAAAAGGAAAATTCATGGACTTATTCTACGAATTCAAAGACGTATTTTCTTGGTCATATGAGGATATTCATGGTTTTTATCCCAATATAATCCAACACACCATTCTTATCAAGGAAGGGGAAAAACTAGTAAGGAAGAGACAAAGGCCTGTAAACCCTTCCCTTGAAGCTACTATCAAAAAGAAAGTTGAAAAATTAATAAAAGATCAAATCATATTCCCATTAAAGTATTTTGAATGGGTCTCAAATATGGTTCCTGTGTGGAAGAAATATGGTGATATCAAGCTATGTGTCAACTTTCATGCTTTAAATAGAGCTAGTTTTAAAGATAAATTTCCATTTCCTAACATGGAATTGATCTTGCAACAAGTGGTTGGGTCTCAAATGATGTCCCTACTTGATGGTTTTTCTGGGTATAATCAAATCAAATTCAAGAGGGATGAAAAATATAAAACCACATTTACCACCCAATGGGGAACCTTTGCATATGAACACATTCCTTTTGGCTCATCTAATGTAGGTGTCACATTTCAAATAGCTATGTAGATAGCTTTCGATGATTTGATTGATAAGATAATTCATATTTATCTTGATGACTTACCTGTATATTCCAAGAATCGGTCAGATCATTTTGTTCATCTTAGGAAAGTCCTGCGTTGTAGAGAATATGGTATGTCATTGAACCCTTTTAAGTATATCATTGGATTTAGTCAAGGAAAAATCCTCGATCACATTGTTTCTGATTGTGGTATCAGTATTGACCTTGAAAGAGTTGTTGTGATTATGAACCTCCCTGCTCTTGCTTCTAAAAAATGTGTTCAAACTTTCATGGGCACCATTAATTTTGTGAGGAGGTTTGTCCTTGACTTCACGGTGATATTGAAGCCCATACATAACTTGTTGAAGAAATATAGGACCTTCTCTTGAACTGACGAGGTAGAAAATGATTTTACAGAAATCAAAAAGGAAATCAACGTTGCACCAGTTTTAGTCAAGCCAAATCTTAATAAAGACTTCATTATTTATACCAATACCACATAAGAAGCGGTTTATGCCATTCTTCAACAAACTAATGACCAAAATAAGAAAATTCCTATATTCTAAATGAGTCAAAGTTTATTAGATGATGAGGTGAAATACACTTTAATTGAAAAAAACACTTTCTCCTTGGTAAAAGCTATAGAAAAATTTAGGCATTTCATTTTGGGCAAGCAAACGCAAGTAAGAGTCCCTTTGTCTGTAGTCAAGATTTTGCTTACACAAGGTCATCTTTTAGGAAAACTTACACATTGTCTTGATGAAATTCAAGAGCATGATTTAATGATTATTCAACTAAAATGATTAAGGGATGTGATCTAGCTCTCCACTTGGCTCCGCACCTTGAACCAGGTGATTCTTTTGAAGAAGACAAGAATGCTTTGTCGGCATTGTTTTATTTGGAAACTCATGATGTTGATATATCCAATCATCCTTGGGTTAAGGATATCATCCACTATATTTTTCATCAGAATTGTCTAGGTCATTTAGATTTGCATCAGCACATAAGGTTGCACTTAATAGATCCAAAGTACCTTATCCTGAGAAATGTCCTTTTTCGCAGATCTGTTGATGGGTTATTGATGATATGTATAGATAATAAAGAAAATCAATTTTTTTTAATGAATTACATGGATAAAAAAGTTCTAAACTTCATATTGGTGGCCAATTTGAAATGAAAGAAACAACTTATGAGATCATCAGAGCTGGTTATTTTTGGCCCTTAATGTTCCAAGATTATTTTAAGTTTGTTAGGGCTTGTGAAAAATGTCAAAATTTTTCTGGCAGGGAACAATTTTTTGCTATGCCTTTACAACCGGTCTTACCAAATTTACCATTTTCTAAATGGGGATTATACTTCATTGGCCCTATTAACCCTCCATATTCTACAGGAAATACATTTATACCGACAACAACAGACTAATTTACCAAGTGGACTAAAGTTGTTCCTCTTAAAAATGCACAGGATGAACATGACATTAACTTCTTAGAATCTAATATCTTCTCTCGCTTTGGCCTTCCTCTGGAAATAATTTCAGACAATAGAAAAATATTTATTTATGAAAAGTTTGCTCAGTTTCTGAGAAAATTTGGAGTCAAGCACTTCACCTCATCCACCTATTACCCTAAGGGAAATGGGAAGACCAAGTCAACCAATAAGAACCTATTCAAGATCTTGAAAATTATTATTGATGATAAGCCCTGCCAATGGAATACTTTACTTACATACGCACTATGGGTCGACCGCAAAAACACCAAAAATATCATTGACCATACCCCTTTTCAACTTTTATATGGTAAATAATTTGTTATTCCTATTGATATTGAACTCACATCACTTTTTTTAGCAATACATACCTAGGAATTGAATTCCACTGATATTTCTGAAAGGATGAATTCTCTACTGGCCTTAGAGGAATAAAGGAACCATGCATTGGAAATTCTGAAGAAAAGGAAACAAACAGTCGATAAGTATTTCGATAAGCGTTCCAAATATATTAAGTTTAAGGTGAATGATAAAGTCTTTCTTTGGGACTCTTCTCATGCAAACAAAGGAAATCATTCTAAATTCCAAAAAATCTAGCTAGGTCCATACAATATCGCTCTGGTAGTTGGAAGTAATACTTATATGTTGAAGTACTTCTAAGAGTGATTGTTTTCCTTCACGACTAATGGCTCTCATTTGAAACATTATGTGAGTCTAGCTGACTTTTCTTTTTCTGAATGAATGTTTCGTGTAAATATTAGATTCTAGTTGTACAATTGTTTATTTTTCTGCATTTAATTATGGTTTATTTCAGTAGCACTATTGATTTACTTTTGGTTAATTGATTTTTACTACATATTTGTTATTCATTTTGACTATAGCCTTATTTTTTTTTTTTTTACTTTGCTTTCAATTATTTGAATTTTTTCCTTCAGTCTAATTCAAATAATCCCTGTATAGCCACATTTTTTCCTTGTTTTGCAAAAGTATGATTAAGTATTGACTAGTAATTGGAACAGAAAGAAATATAATCACTTGTGGTTAATAGCCTCATATTGTTGTTGCACCTATTAAAACCTTGCTTAAGCTTGAGTGCTCATCTTACCTTCTCTTATATTTCCCTTTCTACCCACCACCATCCCTATTTGAAAGAGAATACAAGAGAAAAATATTTATAATTCCATAACAAAAAGGTTTCTTTGGGTTGAAAAACCAAAGAGCTAGGTTCAAGCCAATACTATATTGCCTTCCATGTGGATTCGCCATTGTTGAGTCTCAAAATCATCATGAAGTCACCTTCCTGTAAATAATTCCAAGGCATACCCAATTCTTTTTTATTACACACACACACACATACTAAATAAACTATAAGTGGTACCCCCTATAGTGTCATTAAAATATTGAAAGAGTTGTCCTTTGAAGAAGATATCACTTGGCTCCAGATGTGATTGAGAGACATGCATGTTCAATTGATACAATGTAAGCTTGGTATTTACTTTTCAGTGTAGATGAATGATGACAGTTTGTATAAAATGATGATAAAATTTCCTGATGCATTTGACAATTTTGATCCTCAACACTAGAGCTGGGAAAAATCATCATTGAAAAAATGTTCATGGTTGTTATGTTTGCAAATCCACGGTTTCAAATAATAAAAGGTTTTGATATTTATTGACATGGTTATCCACTTAATAGCATTTTTCCACTCTATACATACATGTGATAAGTTATATTACCACGTTGCAACCTCCTGAAAAATATGTTGTAACTTATTTTTAAATGGTTTTATATATATTTATGCAGACGGTATATCACTCATATATATTTCATATTATATGTATATGGTTCGACACATATCATACAAGTTGCAAGGATATGAGTATCATCGACCTTGGTTGTTAGTGGTTTCAATGGCTCGAAAGTTTGTATATGGTAAGAGCTTGGCAGTATTAATGCATACTAATATTAGTTTTTAGATAATATTATGTGGTCAACAATGGTATTAAACTTCGTGGGTGGAAATGTATGTAGCATGTGATATTATGTGACCTGGGGTACATTTGGAATTCATCGATTTCTTTTGGTTTTGACATGGTCCTCCTTGGTTTTTGTGGAAATTTAGTGTTGGTCGTCACCCTAGCATGACGTGACCAATAATTAATGAATTAGTTGTTGTTTGGGTCACCACCTCGAGGGTTTGGAATTCGATTCATTTTCTTTGAGTTTGAAGGAAGGTTTGAGCTCTGAGTTGTAACTGTTTCAAGGGAAAATAATTTTTGCACAACACTAGGTACTAGGGTTTCGACTCCCTTTCATCTAATGTTTTTCTTTGCTTGATAGTTTATTCATGGATCTGTGAATAATATGTTGTGCTTCTGGATTGTATTGATTTCATGTTTTGTTTTTTGTGTTCATAAATTTAAAAGGTGATGCTCATGGTTAAATAGAGAAAGAATGCACTAATTGAGCTCAAATAGTTTCGGTTTAGAGAGAACGATGGTTGAAGATTTTTAATCACTGGTTGTTGAGCTCTATGCGATTTTGTTTTTCATTTTATACTTTAGTATTGAGTGTCACAAGTCCTGTTGATATACCCATGGCTACTTTTGTTGTTTATTATTCAAAAACTTGGCTTGATGGTCCAGTAGCTCACGGGTTTAGTTTTTTTACCATCGTCACATGCAAAAGAATTGTGTGCAAATTTTGGGATTTGTCTATTCACTTGGATTATGAGACTTCGTGAGCTCATGTAGAGTACTCGATGAACAATGGTTGAAAATAAAAGTCTTGATTGTGTTTACTCATGTCTGATATGGATTGGTATTCCTTGCATGAATTAGTCCGAGCCCAACCAAGTTTAAAAGAGATTACAAGCTTGAAACCCTCACCACACCTAAAGTTAGTTTTTTATCTCATGAAATTTCGATGCATGTGATGCATATGTGGATTTTGTGACAGACTAACCATTGCTACAAATGGAAGTTCCCAGTTCAAATTTTTGTTGATTGATTTAATGGTTGTTGAGTTAATCCTATTGGTGGGGATTGAACTTAGAGTTTATAACAAGTTGACATATTTTGAACATTTGGGAAGATAGTCAATGTGTGATGAGGATAATTGTTTGAATAACGAATGTAGTGTTTGATCTATGTTGGGTTGATTTTTTAACATTTTATTCGAAGCTTGAATGTTGTGCACAACTTCAAAAATGATCATGAAAATGTAATGAATATGAAAATGATCATAAACTATGTAATTAATGCATGTCCATTTTACATTCCCTATCATACGTACCAATTTTTGTTCATTATAACCCCAGTTCATTTTCCCAGGTACCCCTTTATTCCCATGCTTTAATTATGGTTGTGTTAAGTACTGGATTGAAAAATTAATTAGATAATGAGTGAAGTGTTCAATTTCTTTGGGGTAACTTTGTTTTATGGCTGAAATAAGATTATTGAAATAAGATGCACTTGATCATAATAATTTGGTGAATCTGGACATGGTATTGAACAGACCATTCTACACATTCCTATCATAGTTACCATTTTCTTCTCATTACAAATCCTATCATTGAATCCAAAAATACCTTTCAAATCCATGTTCAAAGTGATTGCGAGCTTTGAAGACCTGAATTGCATGATGATTTCTTGCATATGTATTTTTATGAATAGAGCCATGTCTAAATTATTTTTATGCAAAGTTTTATATGATTTATTAGTCATGATTTGGTTCTAATATGTGCATATGCATCAGTATGAGCTTTTTCAGCAAAGGAAGTCACAAAAGAAAGAGAAATAATAGAGGAATAGGGCTAGGCCCTTAGCAAAGGGGTAATAAAATTCTCAAATTATCTATACATTTTGAAGAAGATTCAGAAGAGTTTAATCATTTTGTGCATGCATGTTTGCTCAGCTTGGTTGGAAAACAAGCATATAGACCCCCACCTATCCCTGAGAACCCTCATCCAAGAATTGGCATTCCAGTCTCAAATCATAATTGTGTTCCTTTAGTTAGGCCAGAACGAGATGGTTGGAAATATGTTGCACACCCTCCTTCTATAAAATCACAAGGTTGGTCAAACATTGATCTTCTTCAACAGCCTCCTTTCCATCACCACCACCACCTTTTTTACATCCAAACCTATAGCCTATATCCCAAGCTTCACATGCCCATCATGCCAAGGCCAAAATTATTGAGCTTGAGGACATCCAAGAGAAAGATAAAGTAGTAGCAATTGAGTCAAAGTCATCACATGGGTCATCACATCCAGTCACCTTTCACATGCATGGAAATGATAAAAAAATTACTAAGGAAGGTTCATCAATTGGAAGAAATGAAGGGGCTGAAAGATGTCATAGCAGGAGAGGGACAACCTCTCACAAAAAATATGGTTTTTCATGTTTTTATTGGTTTATTCAACATATTTGTATATACTTATTTGCACTTTATTTTGGACAAATGATACTTTTGATAGTTTTATATTGGACAACCCTATGTTTTCTATGCTACATGTTTTGGATAGATTTATATAATGGTTAAATTTTGATAAATTTAATGATTGCCACATGGAGAGATATGGGGATTCTTATAGACATTCCAATTTCCATCTTATGCATCGAAATTACATGGATTGTATGATGTGGCAAGCTGTTGTGCCTTGCATTTAAGGTGAAAGTTACAAGGAGAAAAGGTTCATTAATTTGTTAAAATGAAATAGGGGGTCCCCAATTATTATTATTATTTAGTACCCTTATCATAGTATTATTATTGTTTAATTGATTTACGTGAAAGTTCTCCTATTAAATAACTAGTTGTTAGTTAGTGAGTTAACTAAAAGTGGTTGAATGATTCAACTAAACTAGATATATTTAAAGGAGTAAGTTGGACAAAGTAAGAGGGAGAGAACACATTGCTCTAATAAGGGTTTCTCTAACTACCAAGTGATATTTCATTACTTTTTCATTCATTTTCTGATTTCTAAAGCTAAGAGACTTATGTGATAGGAGGGTTTGTCGAAGGTGACGATAAGTAGGACCAAGAGGCATTGATTTTTGATATGCTTCCAAGATGATTATCTATTTAATAGTCTGTAGATTTCTCTCGGATTGGATTAGTTTTTAGTACTAATTAGAATTCATGTGCATAGTCATAACAGAGGAAAATTGTGGTAATAGGATTATTAGTCTTGGTCTTATTTGAATGCATCAGTGGTCTATGTGTGTGTTACCTTAGGCTGCTATACCTTCTCTTGGTCCATACTTTTGAAGTATGTGAAGTGTGTTGGTTGATTTCAGAATGAATGAATAAAATATTGGATGGTTTTGTGACTCATCTTGGTGTTTCTTGATTATATCAGATTTATATTATTTTTCTTCATGTTTAAAAATTGTTATATAAAATTATAATTTTTTTATTGCACTTTGATAAAGAATAAAAAATCCGCAATTGGCCTCTGATATTTATAACTTAGAGGTTAATTGAATCTATAATAAGGATTTAAACTAGGTTAACAATCCTTCCTATCTTGTTCGAGCCAGGAAATATTTGAAAAATATTGTGAAGAGAAATTCCATATCTTTTACTCAATAGGAGTACCTTTTGTTTTTGTAGGACCTTGTTGGTGGATAGTTTTGGAGGAGCAAGCCTAGCGTGGGATTCCTTGGGACTTCAATCCCATAGGTTGGATGCCAAGGGCTTGCATTCTAGATGACAAAGATGTGCCTTTGGAGGCCCAGAAGACATCATAGATGACATGATCTAGTCCTCACATGCCAAACATTTTTCATAAGAGAGGAAAAACGTCACTTATGGAGACTCGACGTCACCTAGAGGTATAGGGTTTGGTGGTGAAGGTGTTGTTTCATGACATGTGGCATGCTTTGAAGGAATGGGGCTTGAATACCATCAAGATAGGATTTGGATGAGTGAAAAGTGACCTTTGGAGGCCTATCCATGCATCTACTACACCAACAACTTCTTCAAAGTGCCAAAACGTCCCCTAAAGGGGTAATGTCACCTTATTCTAGGGTTTCTTTTATGTAAAAGTGATTTTTAAAGATGAATTGTTTAATATTAATTTGTTTCAAGGGGTAAGATAAGGGTTGTTGACCCCTTATCTTATTTGTTACCCTCGCTAAGTGTACACACTATGTAATAAACATTTTGTATAAATAGAGATCATGAAATCTCATTTTGAATCATAAATCTCCCATTATGACGAGCTAAGGACTGAAATTTCTTCTACCCTTGAAGATTTTTGTTCTCTTATGTCATGGTATGGTGTCTCTTTGGTTGTGGACTTGGTGATGATGATGCGCTAGCTCTTGGAGGTCATTTCTAGTTGCTTGTGGTGGTTTATATTGGCATGTTATGGTTTATCTTGATATATTTAGATTGATAATACATTTTACTTATTTCTATCATTTTTAATTAAATATCAAGGTTGATTTTTTCTAAGGCTAAGTAGGAAGTATAAGTGCATACACCCCTACTTTAAATCCACCATAATTTTAAGCATAGAATTATTGTTTGCAATGGTTTTCTAAAAAATTATAAGGATATACAACCCTTAGTTTAAACCCTAGATAGGTTACTTTACTTGGCGAATAAAATCATTTATACCCCCAAGGAGGTAGTAGCTATAGCTCTTTACTTTTGACCCCATTAACCCATTAATCAAAGCACTAGTCATTGCATTAGTCAATGTGAAAAGTTGTTGTTTTGAGGTTCTCTCACTTGGACATTGTTCCTTGAGCCCTAGGCTATCTTGCCTCATTGAGGCATCCTCTTTCACCCACTAAAACTTTTTTTTTTATAAAACTAACCTACAAGATTTAGGGTTGTATTAATCTAACCCTATAACCCTAGATAACTCCTAAACTAACCCTAGAAATTGGCTATAACTTTGCCCTAACAAACTACCAAGCATAGCGCACTTTTAAAGCTAGTTTGAAGTGATTTTAATTGGTTGAATTTTCTGTTATAAGTCTTGGTTTTATACAGCCATAAGGATGATGAATACCACTGCAGTGAAATTTTTGTGGAAGCCTTGCTTTTGGGCTAAAGTATTGCTCTTTCATTGATGAGTTGAACTAGTCTTCACTAGCTTGTCTCTTGCTTATTTAACTAGAATTTTAGCACTTATTTTGCAGCTCTTGTTATCTCTTATAAGATAATATATATCACTGATTTTTTATGCAATTAGGGACAACAATATTAACTTGCATGTCCACTTAACATACTACATTGTATACTTGGTTTTCATTGTGTCTCGGGTAGGTACTCTTCTCTCGATAGGTCACTCAAAGCATTGACAATCCTAAGCCTTTCCCAAGACTCATTTGCAAGTTACATTTACCATCTAGAATTGAAATTTAGGGGCATCCATAAATGTATCTCATTTTCCATCTCAATCCCCCCTAGGGTCACCGTTATTCCCCCCTTGAGGTGACTACCTCACCTCTAAAGTGACGGGAACACCTACTTAAGGTGAAAGTGGGCATGTTCTCTCTAAGTTGTCTCTAATTGGTGGTTTGGTTAGGATTTTTCCAACCTACAACTTGTGCAATAACATTATCAACTGCAGAAAAACAAATATACAACAACAAAATGTGAGGGATTGGATATGGTCTATGCACTGCAAAAGTTCAGAAACTACTTACTAGGATCACACTTTAAGATGTACACAGACCATTCTTCATTGAGATATCTAGTCAACAAGCTAGTGTTGGGGGGAAGGATATGCAGATGGCTTCTATTGTTCCAGGAATAAGACTTTGAAGTAGTAGTCAAACCAGGTAAAATCAATGTAGGACCAGATAACCTGCTGCTCATACTATCGGGAGAACATGAAGGAAAAATGGATGATATCTTTCTAGATGCACAATTATTTTCAGTTAATATGGTAAATTATTATTTTACAGACATTGTATAGTTCTTAAGTACAGGAATCCCCCCCTCAGACATGATGATCACATAGAAAACGTAGTCGGTAGTAAAGCTTGCAGACTACCAATTAATTGTAGGAATATTATATAAACTGGGCATAGATGGAATATTGTGATGATGTGTGGTCAAACATGAAACACCAATAATATCAATAAACGTGCACAAGGGGATAGAAGGAGAAAATTATACAAGTAAAGCCGTTGCGCAGAAGATCTTACGTGTAGGACTATGGTGGCCTACACTCCACATGGATGCAAAGGAATATTATTAGACATGCAATTTTTTTCAAAGGATTGGAAAACTAATCCATGTGGATATTGGTGGCCACCCACCTATTCCAACTGGTTCCTTGTGTCTGTTTTTTGTTCAACACGTTCTTTTTTACTGCTTTGTAATTGTGGGTTCTACACTTTTGGGGTTTTCTAAATCCCCACACATCCTTCAAGTGGATACAAGTGACCTCTCTCCTAATCCAACTATTTTATTTTGTATGTTTTCATGTCAGCACATCTTGTTGTACTTCCAGGGTCATTTTGAGGCCCTAAACGTTGTTTATTTGGCTCGCAATAGTCAAAATGTAGACAGAGTAAAAGTTTGACGGAGCAATGTGTAGCTCTCTGAAATACCTTTCCAACAGGATATCACATGCCTAAAACAGAGTTCGTATGCAAACGTTACGGCCCTTGGAAGTTGAGGTACCAAATTACACCAACTTACCCATATGGCCCACATGACTTTTGGAATTTCACCTTCTAGGGTTAGGTTTTTGGATTGTTTAGGGTTTTGGAATTCATGAGTAATATCAAAAAGGCCTTTGGAGCCTCATTGTAATCCATTCTACTCAGACGGATGTACGTAGCAGCCACATCTCTTCTCAGAGATAGCTACCACCATTCGAGCAAGTGTTTCAGTTCTGTAGTTTTACAGTTTCAACCTATTTCATTATTTAATAGAAGATATTGTTCACTGGAAATTTTTGTTATTCTTCATATCTCTGTGTTTATTGTATTTAGTCTATTAATCATTTTGTTCCACTCCCAAATCTAGATCAGTGGTATTAGAGTGGTCTACTCTTCATTTATTTTTCGTCATGCATGTTCCTGACAAGATCTAGGTAGAAGAAGTTGGGACTCGAACCAATCAAGCCATTACAAGATCGGTTGCAATGAGTCCAAAAAAAAACCATGGGGGACAAAAAGAAATATGATGTAGTAGGAGATCCTATTAAAATGTTTCTCGAGGAATCCCTTGTGTGACAAAGGAACAAAATGATGGACAAATTTGCACAGATCCTTTGATGGTTTCCCACAGGAGAAGCATATTCATCAAGCGACCATGCAACCCCCTTCAAGGTACAAGTAAATTTAGATATTCCATTATTTAAAGCAATGATAGATGCAAATGTTGTAGATAAATGGTTGAATCTTCTCGAAGGATATTTTTCGTTCCACAATTTTTTATATAGGGAAAAGATCAATTTTGCACTCCTCAAGGTCATTCCCCATGTTAAAGACTAGTGGGATACTTACTCTGAGAAAAGGGGCGTGGTGTCATATACAATGTTTTTGGTGGCCCCTACATACGATTCCTTCTGGGATGCCATTAAAGAACAATACTACCCTATTGGAAGCTACGAGGACCAGTACACCAGATGGAACACCCTACATCAAGAAAGGAACCAGACAGTACCATATTTCACCAATATTTTCCATACCCTATGTGTTAGCAACATTTCTTGTCCTAGGCACAAGAGTATTCGGGTCTACGAAGTGCATGAGAAGTGCCCGAAAACAGCATGGGAAAATCTCATTTTAAGGCTTCCAAGTACGTAAAAGGGGGAAGTTATGTTGTCGACGACCTAGATTAATCCATAAGGGTAGATAATCGGTCATCGATATATCGAGGCTACCAAGTTAACCGATATATAGCGTCAGAGAAAGCGCTTATATTTCAAGACTAAATTTGGGTCATCCGATCCAGTGACACATAGTGCGAGATCCAGTCGGCATATCAGCATTCAGGAGTTTGAAAGGTGAAAGTCCCTCGTCATCTCACATCTCAAAACACCAAACCCCGGAGTGCCGAAAGCGCCCAGAGTCAGGCCCACAGTATCACAAAGCAGCCTCAGTCGTTCATCCACAGGAGCCACCTGGCGCGCGATTAGGCTCTCTGCCTTTTTTCCCATCGCAACTTCAAAGCGCAAGAAACTGCTCCGTCATTTCTCGATGCGCGAGGTGCCGAGAGTATCCAGGACCCGAGCCCACAACATCGTCAAGAGAGTTCAGAACCGTCAGATCTAGAGGGACGCATGGCGCCAAATCAAGCCATCTCGGTGTTTCACTCATCACGATTTTAAGAAGCATGGATCATCCCCTTCTTATTCGCGAACACCGAAAGTGTTTTGGGAATAGACACAAGGTCATGGCCCATGGTCACTTGGGAAAGAAAGGAGCTATGCAAAAAGGGGCCAAAGATGTCGATCCTAGTCGCCGAAAGGATGATTGTGATCTCCATGCGCCATCTCATCTGACCTCGATCTTGGTTTTCACCTGTAATAAATGAATATGAGAAGGGGTGGTTGAAACCTCTCCTCAGGTATTAAGTGTAAAGTATGGATAATCTGGCAAGCGGTCTGCTCGAGAGGGTCCTGTGTACCCATTTTTCTTAAGAAGCTCTGCCGAGTCCTCGACCAGTCGGAGGAGGTCTGCACACGATAGCTCGACACTTGATGGCTCAGCTACTCCCCTTGAAGGAGCCATGCGTAGTTAAGGTGTCGTCTGACAAAGAATACCCGCCCGATTTTGGCTGAAAAGACACCAAGCCTTGAGCGACTGGGCGCCTCTGTTGGGCGATTTTCTATGAGTATATGAAATTAGTATTTGTATTTTTGTAAGGTATCAATGGTTGAGCAAGGCTCCCGGTGGAAAACTTTAATGAAGCACTATTTTCCTGGTTATGTTTGGAATCTTGAGACTTCTTGTCTGATGAATGTTAGTTTTTCTTTCGCGTCTTTGTCTACACTGTATCAGAACAGCTCGGAATTGGAGAATCCAGTCGAGTTGTAACTATTATAGGATGATGTAGAGTTTGATCACTGTAACAGTTGCATTGTTTCTGTTCGGTACCTACAGTTTTCTTAGCACTGAACAACTTGGAATTGGAGAATCCAGTCAAGTTCCCCCCCCCCTTTTAGTTTCTCGAAGATCTGAATTAGAGGATCTCGCATTCAGAGTTTTTCTTCTACGAATTACTGAAAGGACTGTTTCCTGAGGTAGTTTGTCCACTCCTCTCACCAAGTCTTCAACCTGATCATTTTCAAATCAACCCACTAACTGAAGTTAGATCAAGACCTCCTTTTTTCCTCGCATGCCAGACCTAGTCCCTGAGTTTGAGTGATATCTTCCTAAGTCTTTACCCATTTGATCACACATTAAAACTATCATGACAAAAAAACTGATGGGCGTCGGGCTCTGCTCCTGCTGCAATCAAGGAGTGACTTCCATCACCAACATTTCTGGCACCGTTGCCAGGGATAAAGTTGAAAATTTTCCCTGGGATTGAACAACATTGAGCCTTTGATTCTGAAGGTGCATCGGGTATCAGAGCCTTTGAATATTTCTATTGTGCACCTGTCGACTCCATTGTGATGACTCCACTGTGACAGACCTGATGTGGTAATTGTGGATTTCAGAGGCAGACACACGCAGTCCCATCCACAGCTGCCTCTAGCTACACCTGAGACTGAGCGGGAGGTGGTCCTCAGAAAAGGAAAGGCCTCTGAAGGAGAATCCATCGCCGCTGAACTAGGTAATCTACCATCTCCTTCTGTAAGAACTCCATTTTCTCCTCCTCAATTTCCTAGCAGACCTCCTTCTGAAATTTCTCATTTTCTAAATTTCGGGAGTGTTCCTATTGAGGTTTCCCCCCTGGTCTCGGTTTAGAGGGAGAAATCTTTGTCACTCCCATTTCTCCTGAAGTTGTACCTTGGCATAGATCGAGAGCCACAAAATATTTCCCCACCCCTGGCTTTACCGCTCCTCTTCTTGTTATTGTCACCGCTTCTGCACAAAAGGAAACATCAGCCGACTTAAGCTCGCTAGCCTTCTCCCTAAATCCCCTATTGTTTCCCACTCCCCTTAGAAGCTCATCCCCAGTATCCCCTTTTTGGACTCCTTCTCCTCCGAGTTCTCCTCCACACAATATCCCTATGGCAGGAGAAAATCCCCCTATGACCAGAATGGAGGCCATTATAGCCACTAGGTATGCTCCCCTCGTGCTACTGCAGCCTCTCAATGCCCTCCCAACAGATGGTTACCTCAAACARCTGCCCAGGTTTACAGGTGAGGGGGACATAACTGCAGAAGAGCACCTAGAAGCCTTTTACAGTTTCACAGATGATAATAACATCATGCATGCAGACGTATGGATGAGGATTTTTGTCCATAGTCTCCAAGGCAAGGCTAGAAAATGGTTTAAGGCCCTGCCTCCTGGATCTATTGATGGGATCGAAGTTTTAGATAATGCCTTTTTAAGACAATGGGGAGATAAAAAAGAATTCATGTATTACATGACAGAGTTTGGGTCTTTAAAGAGAAAAGAAGGAGAGTCTGTCTTTGACTTCTCCAAGAGATTCAATAAAATGTACAATAAAATCCCTGCTGAGATCAAACCCTCAGAAGCCTCTGCAAAGATCACTTATGCCA
>JZKD02S1672977.1:402894-422037 GCA_000966675.3 Picea glauca | reverse complement strand
TCCTTGAGTTTGAGTGATATCTTCCCGAGTCTTTACCCATTTGATCACCCATTAAAACTATTGTGACAAAAAAATTGATGGGCGTTGGGCTCTGCTCCTGCTGCAATCAAGGAGTGACTTCCATCGCCAACACTATGCACCAAATTAGGTATCAAAGACTCTGACCATCATTTGGTTCTCAAATACCATGATTGTTTACATAGATACATTCAAACATAAATGTATTTCCTAGACATCGCCTCATTGGGCATGACTTATAGATACACTGTCAAGATCGAGCAAAAATTTAAGGATCTGCAAACCCCTCACAACCAAAGCAGGGAAAAGGAATCCCCAACCCACACAGCAAGGGACTTATTAGTATGGCCACCCTTAGGACAACCAGTCCAAGCTGCAACACAAGAAGGGAAATGAGAAGACGAAGAAGGACACGGGAAAATGGTCTGAGTACCATAAAAGTCCTTGGCACAACATTGAAGAATGTCGCTCCAAGAAGTCCCTCATGGTCGAGCTGAAGGCTTCCGAGTTAAAGGCCAATTTTGATTCTGAGTCAACTACTAAATGAGGGAAGCATATTATCTATGTTGAACCCAATGCCACTGTTGCTACCACCAAATTCCGACCAAGAGAACCAGAAGAACCAGAGGAAGGGGAACACCTCTTCACTCGCAGATGTGGGTCAAGGGGCTCTGCTTCATTTCATTGTCGATAGTGGTAGTAAGAAGAACCTGATTTCAGCAGAGGTCATCCAGCGGTTGGACCTAACAACGACACCGCACCCACAAACCTACACCATATGCTGGCTTTTCCAAGGAAGAGATCTTCGTGTCTTCCAACAGTGTCGTCTTCCGTACGACATCAATCCTTTCAAAGATGAGGTACTATGCAGGGATGATTTTAAGGATGGAAATTTAATTTAAAATGTAGAAACCTTGGCGAATCTTACTAATCCTTCATATGCCAGCTATAAATGTTTGGCGATATTTTTGTAAAAAATTTCAAATTTCTAAGGATTTTATATTGTTTGTATAAAGTTTTGGTGATTTTTAAGGTAAAATAATTGTATCCTATAGAATATGGGAAAATTATTTTTAGAATAGCGAATCTTTTTTTGGGAAAAAAGTTGGAAAACTAGCCCATGAGTGAAATTTAGCCCGTAAAATCATCGTTGGTACTGTGTGATATTTCTCCCCTTGAATTTTGTGATGTTATTTTAGGACAACCATATTTATGGAAGAATCATGCTGTGTATGATTCTAAACCCCGCAGTGTTACTATTACTTTGGGTAGACAATTGTATAGGATCCCAGAGGTAGCACCCCCTACTACTATTTCTTTAATATCTTCTAAGAATTGCAGTAAGTTTATTTCACAGATCGGTAAGTTTGTATTCTTTGTGATCCGTGTTCACAATAAGAAGAAGGTGGTCGCCACATCCATGGCCTCTACACAACGCCTCTCTTTGAAGCAGAAGCAAGTGGATGATATCGTGGAATAATACAGAGACATCTTCTCATCAGCTATAGGGGTAT
This sequence comes from Picea glauca, assembly GCA_000966675.3. Lineage (NCBI taxonomy): Eukaryota > Viridiplantae > Streptophyta > Pinopsida > Pinales > Pinaceae > Picea > Picea glauca. The sequence continues at coordinate 420,505 of JZKD02S1672977.1, read as the reverse complement.
CGACACACTTCCAAGTCAAGCATCCAATTGATATGACCCCCAACGCACCTCTACCTAATGGACCAGTCTATCAGCGCTCACTGATGGAGACTGAAAAAATTAGGAGTCTGATTCGAGATCTTATTCAAAAGGGGAACACCATACCCATGTCCTCCCCTTGTGGAAGCCCGATTGTACTGGTGCAGAAGAAGGACAGGTCTTGGAGACTCTGCATTAATTACAGAGTCTTAAACAAAATCATATTCAGGAACCGCTACCCCATTCCAAAGATTAATGACCTTCTTGACCAACTCAAGGAGGATAATTTCTTCAACAAGATTGACCTAAACTCTGGCTACCAACAGGTTCCCATCGAACCAACTGATTTATGGAAGAAAACCTTCAAGTCTAAAGAATGTATCTATGAATGGCTTGTCATGCCCTTTGGCTTAACAAATGCACCAACCAATTTCATGAGGTTGATGGATGATGTATTGAGACCCTTCACCAAATCCTTTGTGGTAGTATATTTGGATGAAATCCTAATCTTCAGCAGAACGTGGGAGGAGCACATGCGACATATTTAGTAGGTTTTGAGCACTCTGCGGCAGCACAAGATTTATGCCAACTTGGAAAAATGCTCTTTTGGAATGAACAAGGTCCAATTCTTGGGATACATTGTTGATGAGCATGGGGTACATGTTGATCCAGCTAAGATCCAAGTCACTTGTGACTGGCCAACCCCAACCACACTAACTAATCTTCAAAGATCTTCAGGACTCGCCAACTTCTACCGACGGTTTGTGTTGGGATTCTCCCATATTGCATGGGCCCTCAGCCAGGTGAACAAGGATAGTGGTAGAGACAATTTCATGTGGGGAAAGGAGTAGCAATGAGAATTCGATGATTTGAGTAATTTCTTGTGCTCAGCTCCAGTACTCTCCTTTCTCGATCTTCAACAACCATTTGAGATTGAGACTGATGCATCTGACTATGTTGTGGGCATAGTTCTCACTCAGCATGGGAATTCAGGGGCATACCATAGTGAGACACTCTCCAATAATGCCCAGAGATACCCCACCTATTAAAAGGAAATGTGTTCCATTGTACAAGCTTGTCATCAATGGAAACATTACATTCCGGGGGAAAAGATGATCATACACACTGATCACAAGCCTCTGTAGTTCATATAGACACAAGGGAAATTGTAGAATGAACGCCATCAGAAGTGGTCCACCTAAATGCAACAGTTCCATATCAACAAAAAGTATAAGACAAGTATCTCCAATCATGTTGTTGACTGCCTTAGTCGACCTCCTGTGGTTGCACTCACCATTGTGCTCCATTCCTGTGGACATGAAGCATCCAAGTGGCCCCAAATTTATGAACAATATCTGTAATTCACCACCACCTATCATCTCTTGGGTATAGGTGAAAATGTCACTAATTTTCACATTCAGGATGGACTCTTATGGCACCTGTTCCATCTTTGTGTTCCTAGGAGAGAGTGTGAAAAGATGATCTGGCAATCCCACTACAGTTAGGTGGCATGGCATTTTGGCATCGAGAAAACTATGGTCGTTATCCAAAAACATTTTTATTGGCCAAAAGTTAGAAAGGATGTCAGAAAGTATATCAGGTCTTGCACTGCATGTGCCATTTCCAATCCATACATAAAGAAGCAAAGCTTATACACCCCTCTTCCAATTCCTGAGAAGCCTTGGTAATCCATCTCAATGGATTACATGTTTGTCTTATCGTCCACCAAGAAAGGAAATAATTGTGTGTTTGTGGTCGTTGATTGGTTTTCGAAGATGGCCATCCTCACATCATATAAGAAGAATGTCACAGTGGTAGATATTGCTAAGCTCTTCTTCGAACAAGTGTGGGTCCACTTTGGGATACCATAGACCATCATCTCCGAATGAGACAGTAGATTCCTCAACACCTTTTGGTTGAGTCTCTGGTCTCTGCTGGACAACAAGCTCAAAAAATCCACTTCTTTCCTACCCCAAACCAATGGAAAAACAAAGGTCGTTAATCAGATGATTGTGCACATCCTGCACATGTACAATTGTAAGCATACACGTACATGGGACGAGAGTCTCCCATATATCCAAAATAGTTACAAAAGGGCTCTCTATAGTTCCACCGACCATAGCCCATTTCAGGTAGGTCTGGGATTCCAAGTCTTGGGACCCATTGATTTTGCACTTCCTCTTTCCATCGCACAAACATAATCTTCCCCTAATCAGTCTACGATTGAAAAAGCCACCACATTCATTGAGTGGATTCATCACATCCACAAACAGGTCTAGGATATTTTGCAGAAATCCAATGCTAAGTACAAGCAACATCATGATCAACACAGGTTACCACACTAGTTTCAGGTTGGAGACAAAGTATTGTTACATTTATAGAAGGAGCATCTCATCGGGCCCCATCAGAAGCTTCTCCCACTTTTTTATGGGCCATTCACTATCACCAAGGTTGTGGGTAGCAATGATTTTGAGCTCAACTCTCCACCATTCCTTAGTCTGCATCCAATATTCAATGTGGACCTCCTTTGGCCATATTTTCCCCCATTATTGGACACCTCTAAGATCACAGAACAACTGACACCAAGAAAGATCAACCCTGACTACATGGAACAAGCATCCACTAATCATATAGTGGACACACAGGTCAAAGGAACTCGCCAACAACGGATCCAGTTTATCGGGTTGTCAAGGTAGGGAAACTCTTACACCAAGGCAAGTGGCTCACCTGGGGCCAAATCGAGAAGAAGTTTCCTCACCTAATGGGGGAACTCAATGCAATGGAGACCATTTCTTCTTAAGTGGGGAGTATTGATCTAGGTGGATATTGGTGGACACCCACCTATTCCAACTGGCTCTTCGTGTCCATTTTTTGTTCAACACGTTCTTTTGTACTACTTTGTAATTGTGTGTTCTACACTTATGGGGTTGTCTCAATCCCCACACATCATCCATGTGGATACGGGTGACCTCTCTCCTAATCCAACTGGATTATTTTTTATGTTTTCATGTCAGCACATCTTGTTGTACTTCCAGGGCTATTTTGGGGCCCTAAATATTGTGTTTTTGGCTCTCCAGAGTCAAACTATAGACAGAGTCAAAGTTTGATGCCAGAATGTGTAGTTCTTTCAAACACATTTCCAATGGGATATCACGTGCATAAAATGGAGGTTGTATGAAAAATTTATGACACTTGGAAGTTGACGTACCAAATCACACCAACTTACCCGTAGGGCCCACATGACATTTGGCGTTTCACCTTCTAGGGTTATGTTTTCAGATGTCTAGGGTTTTGGCATTCATGAGTAATATCAAAAAGGCATCTAGAGCCTCATTGTAATCCATTCTATTCAAATGGATGCTTGTATGATCCAAGTGGATATCGGTGTCCACCCACCTTTTTTGACTGGCTCAAAACAGTTTTCTGGCAATTTTGGCAATTTACTATTTTTAGTAGGTTTTAATTTTCGGGGCCATTTTGAGGGCATAAATGAAGATTTTTCGAGATCAAGATTCTCAATGATAGCCAAAGAAATAATTGTGACCCCAAAATTAATCTCCTCAACGATACCTTTCCAACGAGCTATCATACACCTAAAACAGAGATCGTATGCAAAATTTACGACCCAGGGAAGTGGATGTACTAACTTACCCAAACGGGGCCCACATGACTTTTGGCTCTTCATCTCCTAGGGTTAGGTTTTTGGATGTCTAGGGTTTTTGGAATTCCTGTTTATTGTAAAAACGCCTATAGAGCCTCATTGTAATCATCTTCTTTTGAATGCGAGTAGCCATCACATCTCTTCTCAGAGATAAGCTACCACCATTCTAGAGAGTCTTTCACTTTGTATTTTTACAGTCTCTGTACATTTATTTCATTAATAGAAATTGTGTATTACTGTATATCTGTGTTTATGGTTGCATCTCTGATACATTTATGTTATATTATTGAATATCTGCGATATCTCTGTGCCTTTCTTTATTATATCTCCGATCTCATTTCGTGCTGAAAATAATCCGGATCAGTGGTATTAGAGCAAGGTGTTCTTCATCGTTTGTTTTCAGTGCATGTCCCTGACGAGGTCTGAGTATAGAAAGTTGGGTCTCGAGCTTGTCTCTCTTGAAGACAATTGCTCTCGCACACCAAATAAACCCTCAATGGTGGAAGAAAGAAAAACGATGGAGCAGACGATCCTATCAATTTGTTTCTTGAGCAAGCTCTCACGCGACAGAGGGACGAAATGATGGAGAATTTTTCCCACATCCTTCAATGCCTACCAATAGCATCAGTCACATCTTCATCAACCGACCACTTTTAAGGCACCTCTCCTTTCAAGGTACAAATAAACTTTGATATTCCTATATTTGAAGGTCAGATAGACGCAGATGTTGTAGACAAGTGGTTGAATCTACTAGAAGGGTATTACTTTGTTCATAAATTTTTTAATAGAGAAAATATTACGTTTGCGCTCCTCGAAGCCATTCCCCATGTCAAATATTGGTGGGAAAATTTCTGTGAGCAAAAGGAAACAGAGGAAACCTCATTATTTTCAGTCATAGCCACCTAGGAATCATTCAGGGATTCTATTAAGGAACAATACTACCCTGTCGAAAGTTATGATGAACTGTATACCAAATGGAGCACACTACGGAAAGAAAGAGACCAAGAAGTGCCAGATTTCACGAATATCTTCCATACCTTGTGCACCAAGTTGGGTATCAAATATTTGGAGCGACATCTGGTGCTCAAGTATCGCGGTGCTTTGCATAGATACATCCAGACATAAATGGAATTTCTGGACATCTCATCCTTGGGTGCAGCCTATTGATATGCCATCAAAATTGAGAAAAAGCTCAAACAAAATATGTGGCAATTTGGGCCTGGGAACCCCTCACAACAAAATCCAGGAAAGGGCGGCCCCAACCCACCAAACAAAGGACAGAGCAAAGATGGACAATATCAGGACAACCATTACAAGCTGCAAGAAAAGAAGGACACCGGAAAGACAAAGAAAGATACTGGAAAGTGGTGTGACTTCCATAAGAGCCCTTGGCATAACACCACTGGCTGCCGCTCAAAGCAGTCGTTGATGGCTGAAGTGAAAGCCTCTAAATCAGATGTGGATTCTGACTTCGAGACAGAACCACAAAGGGGAAGATGGATCATTGATGCAGAACCCAGTGCCACCATTGTTACCACCAAGATCCATCCTGGTGAACCATATGAGCCAGAAGAAGGAGAGCACCTTTTTCATTCACAGATGTGGGTGAAGGGGACCCTGCTACATTTTATTGTTGATAGTGGAAACCAGAAGAACCTCATCTCAGTAGAGGTCGTCAAATAGTTGGGATTGTCGACAACACCACACCCACAACCATACAACATTAGGTGGATTTACCAAGGACAAGATCTTCATGTCAGCCAACAATGTCGATTGTCATATGGTATCTAGCCCTTCAAGGATGAGGTATTATGTGATGTTTCCCCACTGGATGTTTGTGATGTTCTCTTGGGCCAACCATATATGTGGAAGCATCATGTTGTTTATGAGTCTCGACCCTGTAGTGTCATTGTTACTTTGGGGGGTCATCTCTACAAAATACCAGAGGTAGTTCTGACTATTGTTCCACCTAAAAAGTGCCGCAAGTTATTATCTCATACTGCAAAATTTAGCTTCTTCACAATCTGTTCAAAAGGGGAACAGAAGGACACTGCAACTACTATAGCCTCGCCCCCTACAACTTCTATCCAACAGAAGTAGGTCGACAAGGTTGCAACAAAGCGCAAAGATTCCTTCTACAAACCTTCCTCTCATGTAGCTCGACTTGTTGAACATCCTCAGCTTCAACAGGTTCATGACAGACTTCCACAAACTAAGCAACGCGACATCTCCAACAATACAAGCAGCTCACCAAGATGCAGATCTAGCTGACGCTTTTCCCTCTCCCCCGGGAAATCAACGCAATGGAGACCATTTCTTCCTAAGGATGGAGGATTTATCTAGGTGGATATTAGTGGTCACCCACCTTTTTCGACTGGCTCAAAACAGTTTTCTAGCAATTTTGGCAATTTACTATTTTTAGCAAGTTTTAACTTCCAGGGCCATTTTGAGGGCCTAAATGAAGGGTTTTCAATATTGAGGTTCTCAATGATAACTAAAGGAATTATTGAGCCCCCAAAATGAATCTCCTTTACAATACCTTTCCAACGAGCTATCATACACCTAAAATGGAGATCGTATGCAAAAGTTACGACCCCGAGAAGTTGATGTACTAACTTACCCAAATGGGGCCCACATGACTTTTGGTGCTTCATCTCCTAGGGTTAGGTTTTTGGATGTCTAGGGTTTTTGGCATTCGTGTTTATTGTAAAAATGCCTATAGAACCTCACTGTAATCATCTTCTTGTGAATGCGAGTAGCTGTCACATCTCTTGTCAGAGATAAGTTGCCACCATTCTAGCGAGTCTTTCACTCTGTATTTTTACAGTCTCTGTACATTTCTTTCATTAATAGAAATTGTGTATTACTATATATCTGTGTTTATGGTTTCATATCTAATACATTTATGTTATATTATTTAATATCTGCGATATCTCTATGCATTTATTTATTATATCTATGATGTCATTTCGTGCCGAAAATAATCCGGATCATCGTAGCAGCCACATCTCTTCTCAAAGATAGCTACCACCATTCGAGCAAGTGTTTCAGTTATGCAATTTTAAAGTTTCATCCTATTTCATTATTTAATAGAAGATATTGTTCATTGGATATTTTTGTTATTCTTCATATCTCTATGCTTATTGTATTTAGTTTATTAATCATTTCGTTCCGCTCCCAAATCTAGATCAGTGGAATCAGAGCGGTCTTCTCTTCATTTATTTTTTTTTGTGCATGTCCCTAACAAGATCTAGGTACAAGAAGTTGGGACTCAAACCAATCGAGACATTACAAGATCAGTCACGTCGAGCCTAAAAACAACCCATGGGGCATGAAAATAAATATGATGGAGCAGTAGATCCTATTAATATGTTGCTCAAGGAATCCCTCACACGAAAAAGGAACTAAATGATGGACAACTTTGCATAGATCCTTCAACGACTTCCCACAGGAGAAGCATATTCATCAAGTGGCCATGCAAACCCATTCAAGGTACAAGTAAATTTTGATATTCGATTATTTTAATAACTGATAGATGTGGATGTTGTAGATAAATTGTTGAATCTACTCGAAGGATATTTTTCAGTCCACAAATTTTCCTATAGGGAAAAGATCACTTTTGCACTCCTCAAGGTTGTTCCCCATGTTAAATATTGGTGGGATACTTTCTTTGAGAAAAGGGCCATGGAGGAAACCACAATGTTTTTGGTGGCCCCTACATGGGATTCCTTCCAGGATGCCATTAAAGAACAATACTACCTTGTTGGAAGCTACGAGGACCAATACACCAGATGGACCACCCTACATCAAGAAAGGGAACATACATTACCAGATTTCACCCTACGAGGACCAATAGACCAGATGGACCACCCTACATGGACCACCCTACACACCAAATTGGGTATCAAAGACTCTGAGTGTCATCTATTTCTCAACTACCATGCTTGTTTTCATAGATACATTCAAACAGAAATGATGTTCCTAGAAATCACCTCATTAGGCATGGCTTATAGATACGCTGTCAAGATCGATCTTAAATTTAATAAGAAAAGGAGGGATCTTGGATATGCAAACCCCTCACAGTCGAAGCAGAGCAAAGGAATCCCCAACCCACAAATCAATGGACCAAGTTGAGATGGTCTCCCTCAGGAAAACTAGTCCAAGCTGCAACACAAGAAGAGAAATGAGAAGATGAATAAGGACATGGGAAAATGGTGTGAGTGCCATAAATATCCTTGGCACAACACCGAATAATTTCTCTCCAAGCAGTCACTTGTGTCTGAGTTTAAGGCTTCTGATTCAGAGGCCAATTCTAATTCTGAGTGAAATCCTGAAGGAGGGAAGCAAATTATCGATGTTGAACTCAGATCAACTTTCGTTACCACCAAAGTTCAGCCAAGCAAACCAGAAGAACTAGAGGAAGGGGAACACCTCTTTCACTCATACATGTCGGTCAAGGGGGCTCCACTTCATTTCATTTTCGATAGCGGTAGTAAGAAGAACCTGATTTCAGCAGAGGTCATCAAGTGGTTGGACCTTCCAATGAAATTGCACTAGCATCCCTACACCATCGGTTGGCTTCACCAAGGAAGATATCTCTATGTCAACCAACAATGTCGTCTTCCCTACCTCATCAAGCCTTTCAAAGATGAGGTATTGTGTGATATTTATCCCCTTGAAGTTTGTGATGTTATTTTAGGACAACCATGTTTTTGGAAGCATCATGTTTTGTATGAGTCTATACCCCGCAGTGTTATTATTACTTTGGGTAGACAATTGTACAAGATCCTAGAGGTAACACCTCCTAATGTTATTTCTTTAATCTTTGTTTTTCAATGCAGTAAGTTCATTTCACGGACTGGGAAGTTCATCTTCTTTGTGATCCATGCTCACAGTAAGCAGAAGGTCTTTGCCACATCCGTGGCCTCTACACAATGCCTCTCTTTGTATTAGAAGAAAGTGGATGGGATTGTCGAATAATATAGAGACATTTTCTCATCACCTACAGGGGTACCGACACACTTCCAAGTCAAGCATCCAATTGATCTGACCCATGATGCACCTCTACCTAACAGATCAGTCTATCAGCACTCACTGATGGAGAATGACAAAATTAGGCATGAGATTCAAGAGCTTCTTCAAAAGTGGCACATTAGACCCAAATACTCCCCTTGTGGAAGCCCAATTGTACTGGTGCAGAAGAAGGACAGGAATTGGCAACTCTGCATTGATTATAGAGCCTTAAAAAAAATCACAGTCAGGAACCGCTACCCCATTCCCAGGATTGATGACCTTATTAACCAACTCGAGGGGGGAAATCCCTTCAACAAAATTGACCTAAAGTCTGGCTACCACTAAGTTCCCATCGAACCAACTAATGTATGGAAGAGAACCTTCAAGTCTAAAGAAGGTATCTACAAATGGCTAGTCATGCCCTTTGGCTTAACAAATGCACCAGCCACTTTCATGAGGTTGATGGATTATGTATTGAGAAACTTCACAAAATCCTTTGTGGTATTATATTTGGATGACATCCTCATCTTCAGCAGAACGTGGGAGGAGCACATGCGGAATATTTAGCAGGTTTTGAGCACTCTATGACAACACAAGATTTATACCAACATCGAAAAATGATCTTTTGAAATGATTAGGGTCCAATAATTGGGCTACATTGTTGATGAGCATGGGGTACATGATGATCCAGCTAAGATCCAAGTCATCCGTGACTGGCCAGCTCCGACCACATTAATCGAGCTTCAGAGCTTTTTGGGACTCATCAACTTCTACCGACGGTTCATGTTGGGATTCTCCCATATTTCATGGGCCCTCAGTCAGGTGGCTAGGGGCGGTGGTAGGGAAAAAATCATGTGGGGTAAGGAGAATCAACGAGCATTCAATGATCTCAAGCATTGCTTATGCTCAACTCCAATACTCTCCTTGCCCGATCTGCACAACAACCATTAGATATTGAGACTTATGCATCTGACTATGTTGTGGGCACAGTTCTCACTCAACATAGACATCCAGTGGAATACCATAGTGACACACTCTCTGATATTGTCTAGAAATACCCCACCTATGACAAGGAAATTTATTCCATTGTACAATATTGTCATCAATGGAAACATTACATTATGGGGAAAGAGACAATCATACACACTGATCACAAGCCTTTGCAGTTCATACAGACACAAGGGAAATTGCAGAACATCTGCCATCAAAAGTGGGCCACCTACCTACAATAGTTCCATCTCAACATAAAGTATAAGACATGTATCTCTAATCGTGTCCCTGACTGCCTCAGTCGACCTCCTATGGCTGCACTCACCACTGAGCTCCATTCCTGTGGACATGAAGCATCCATGTGGTTCCAAATTTATTAGAAACATCTGGACTTCACCACCACCTATCATCTCTTGGGTACAAGTGCAACTGTCACTGATTTTCAAATTCAAGATGAACTCTTATGCCACCTGGTCGATCTCTGTGTTCCTACAAGCAAGCATGCAAAGATGATTTGGGAAGCCCACTACAATCGAGTGGCAGGACATCTTGGTGTCGAGAAAACTGTGGTTGTTCTTCAGAAACATTTTTATTGGCCAAAACTTTGACAAGATGTCAGAAAGTATATCAGATATTGCACTGCCTATGTCATTGCCAAGCCATGCATCAAGAAGCAAGGCTTATATACCCCTCTTCCTATTCCCTAGAATCCTTGGGAATCCATCTTAATGGATTATATGTCTAGCTTGTCATCCACCAAGAAAGGAAATGACTGTGTGTTTGTGGTCATTGATCAGTTTTTGAAGATGGCCATCCTCACAGCCTGTAAGAAAAATTCCACAGCAGCAGATACTGCTAAGCTCTTCTTCTAACGATTGTGTGTCCATTTTGGGATACCACAAACCATCATATCTGACCGAGACAATAGGTTTTTCAACAACTTTTGGTCGAGTATCTGGTCTTTCTTGGACACCAAGCTCACAAAATCCACTGCTTTCCACCCACAAACTGATGGCCAAATAGAGTTCGTCAATAGGATGATTGTGCATATCCTGCGCATCTACAATTCTAAGAATCCATGTACATGGGACGAGACTCTCCCATATGTCCAACACAGTTACAACATGTCTCTCCATAGTTCCACTGACCATATCCCATTTCAGGTAGGTCTGGGATTCCAACCCTTGGGACCCATTGATTTTTCACTTTCTCTTTCCATCGCACACACAAACTCTTCCCCTAATTAGTCTGCGATCGACAAAGCCACCAAATTCATAGAGAGGATTCAACACATCCACCAACAGGTCCAAGAGATTTTTTGGAAATACAATTCTAAGAACAAGCAGCGCCATGATCAACACAGGGTACCACACCAATTTCAAGTTGGAGACAAAGTCTAGTTACATTTGTAGAAGGAGTGTCTCATTGGGCCCCATCAAAAGCTTCACCCACTTCGTTGTGGGCCTTACACTATCACCAAGGTTGTGGGTAGCAATGATTTTGAGCTGAACACTCCACCCTTCCTTGGTATGCATCCATTATTCAATGTGGACCTCCTTCGACCATATTTTCTCCCATTATTAGACACCTCCAAGATCGTAGAACAGCTGACACCAACAAATATCAACCCTTAATGCATGGAACAATAATCCACTGATCATATAGTGGACACGTAGGTCAAAGTCACTTACGAGCAGTGGATCCATTTTTATCGGGTTGTCAAGGCAGGGAAATGCCTACACCAAGGCAAGTGGCTCACCTGGGGCCAAATCTAGTAGAAGTTTCCTCACCTGATGGGGGAACTCAATAAAATGAAGACCATTGATTCCTAAGGGGGGAGGATTGATCCAGGTGGATATTGGTGGCCACCCACCTATTCCAACTGGCTCCTTGTATCCATTTTTTGTTCAACATGTTCTTTTGTATTTATTTTTAATTGTGGGTTCTACACTTCTGGGGTTGTCTAAAGCCCCATACATCCCTCAGGTGGATACGGGTGACCTCTCATCTAATCCAACTGGATTTTTTTTTTATTTTTTCATGTCATCACATCTTGTTGTACTTCCAGGGCCGTTTTGGGGCCCTAAACATTTTTTTTTTGTCTCGCCATGGTCAAACTGTAGACAGAGTTGAAGTTTGACAACAGAATGTGTATTTCTCTTAAATACCTTTCCAATGGGATATCACACGCCTAAAATGGAGGTCGTATTAAAAATTTATGACCCTTGGAAGTTGAGGTACTAAATTACACCAACTTACCCATAGGGCCTACATGACCTTTGGTGTTTCACCTTCTAGGGTTAGGTTTTTGGATGTCTAGGGTTTTTTCATTCATGAGTAATATCAAAACTTCCCATGGAGCCGCATCTTAATCCATTCTTCTCAAACGAATGTGCGTAGTAGCCACATCTCTTCTCATAGATAACTACCACCATTCGAGAAAGTGTTTCAGTTCTGCAGTTTTACAGTTTCAGCCTATTTCATTATTTAATAGAATATATTTTTCACTGGATATTTGTGTTATTCTTCATATCTTTATTTTTATTGTATTCAATCTGTTAATCATTTCATTTCGCTCCCAAATCCGGATCAAAAACCCTCTAGAAGGGATGAGATACCATTGCTTTCACAAGTGACATTACAAGATTTTGATAAGTGGGCCATAGAATTCATTCGACCCATCAACCCACCAGCAAGAAGATCAGGGGATAAGTACATCATTACAACAATATAATATCTAACTCGATGGGCAGAAGCCGCACCAATTACAGATTGCAGTGCATTAACTACTATGCACTTTTTGTTTTAGAACATAATAACTCGATTTGGGTGTCCAAGAAAATTGATGAGCAAGGGACACACTTCATAAATAATACCATAGCATATTTGATCAAAGAATTCCAAATTTACCATCAGAAGAGTACGTTGTACCACCCACATGCCAATGGCACAATGGAAGCATTCAACAAAATCCTAGAGAATGCACTAACAAAAATATGCGATGTGGGAAGAGATGAGTGGGACTTAATAATCCCCACTGTATTATGGGAATACAGGACAACCAAGAATAATTTGACATGGAAAACACCTTTTAGGTTGGTATATGGAAAGGAGGCAGTAATGCCAATGGAGTTCATTGTACCGATCCTGCACGTTGCAGCTATCACAGATATTTCAGATTCAGGAATAATATAGGAATGACTATCACAACTGGTACAACTTGAGGAGGATCGATTTTTCATAGGGTTTCACCAAAAAATTCAAAAGGCAAGGGAAGAAGCATAGCGTGATAGAAACATTAAGTCGAAAAAATTCCAAGTAGTTGACTTGGTACTACTATATGATAGTAAGTTTATGCAACACTCAGGGAAGTTTTGTATGCATTAGTTAGGACCATATGTGATCCAGTAGGTGATAGAGGCATGTGTTTCACAATTTAAAACCATTAACGAAGAATCAATTAAAGGAAGGGTGAACGACATTCGGCTAAAACTCTATCAAGAGGGTCAACAAGTTGTGCAATAAGAAGAGTTGCGCAAGAAAAAAATGCATGCATAATGAATAACAATGGGAACCATGTAGATAGGGGAAACTACACCAACCAAAGATACCTGAAGAAAAATAGGTAATGTATGCAGTAGTAATTACACCATACCACACGATGCGACCGTTGTCAGTACGAAAAGGAAGAAAATGATAGTTTCACGAGGATAAGGACAAGTCATAAAATGAAAATTATAACAAATCATAAATCCACCATAAGGCTCAGTCATAAATCCATCATAAAGATGAAGAGTAAAATAAAAATGCAATTGATACACATGATTTAGTGGTAGTACACGACGAAAATCTACTATTGGATTAAAAAATAAAATTACATTAACTCTAGCACCTGTCACACTACGGGTGGATGAGATAGGAGGGAAGGCACAAAGATTAGTCCACAACTGGAAATAGGGCATAAAAGAAGCTAGTATTACCAAACACGAGTTATTGTTGCTTATCATTCCAAGAAAAATAAAGAGCACAGAGCTAGAAGGAGCTACATATCTACAAAAATCGTTAAACACTACTTCAATATAGAAATGGTTCCCCCTAGATCTACAGGAGAAGAAATCATTGTACCAAGGAGGAGTCACAACAGAGCACGAGAAGCTAAAACAAAGATTGAAGAAACCCAAGGTGCATATTCATCAGAGGCCATATTTACTTGCAACTACATACCACCTAGAAAGGATGATTCCCCACTGGTCACACTGTAGAAGAATCTGGACTATAGGTTGGTAACTCTAAATATTCTAGAGGGAGTGATCATTCACAAGGACATGCTAGGGAAGCCGCCCCAATTAAAGTACACAGATAATGACATTACAGAGTTGGATAATTTCCCTGAACTTGTGCCCCAAGAATACTTGAAACTCAAGGTAGATCCACTCATGAAGTAGAGCATACCAATTACCAAGTTTTGGGCCAGAGGATTAGAGTGAGCATGCCTCCTCAACATGTTCTATATCCCCCACTTCGTACACAACAACAAAGTAAATGAATGCGTTAAAATCTTCTTATCTTGCATGCATGGGGGGTACATGTGGATAGATAGGCCAATATCCATTGACATAGACTTGATAGCTACAATCATTGGGCTACCAACCTGGGGGGATGACCCTACTATCCTATTTGTAGAAAAAATACAAAAATAGAACAGTCATAGGTTATGCAAACGAATTTTCGTACGGTTAGAGGGGTGCACGGCCTAGATTTCCCAACTATATGTGATCCAACCATTTGAATATCCACACAGATGTTAGTATGAAATCTATTATCGAAGTGTAGGAAGGATTAAGTACCAACATGGGTCATATCCATGGCCTAAAAATGTGTAGAAGGAACTACAATGAGTTGGGCACCATTCTTATTGAACCCATTCCTACTGGACTGCGTAGAAGCCTAAGATAAGGGAATGGAATTTCGCTACCCCCAACTCCTAATTTTGATTACCTTCACAACATGGGAAGAAATCCACGATGCATATTTCTTAAGGCTGGGAGGGAAGCCATGCGTCGCGGAAAAGTATCGAAATTTATGATTTTCAACAAACAAGAGGAGACAAATGGACAACAATGTCCAATTCTTTCTCTATGGGTAAAAGATTCAGCATAGTATATAGAACAAACCATGCATGTCACCAAAGTTGGTGGAGGCATATGCCCTAGTTGCAAAGTTTCACATAGGCAGGGATCATATGTACATAAAATCCAGGAAGGATCCAAGGGAGGAGTGGGTCCAAATGAAATATAAGATAACGAAAGATGACATCCAGTTGGTCATGCAGGATTGGGAACTAGACTAGAAGGTACCAATAGAAGGGGATGTGACAACGAAAGGGGTGAAAACCAAAGTGACAAAATGCATATATATAGATATGGAATCTCTAGGAAATGGCGCAGAGGAAAATGATCAAGGAAATGGCATGGAGGATGCACCAGAAATAGGGCCAACAAACCAACCTCCACCTCATACAAGGAGGAAATGGTAGGACCAAAGCACATGTTCGTATGCGCAGAAGAATTAGAAGGATCAAAATCCACAAGTCATATACACACTAACATATGACAACATGGAGATAATTGGATACCGACTAAGGGATTCCACGGAGGAAGTCCTCAAAGATACCACAAATAAAAAGGAATCACTCCAAACAAAGGTTTAGGACCAATGTGTGAGGCTCCAACAATTATTGGAAATAGTTTTGTTGGAACCTGGGAAAGGATCAGGCATAGAACAAGAAAGAATAACAAAGGAAGAGCATACTATAGTATCAACAAAACTGACAATAGAGCGTAGAGTGATGAAGATCCCAACATAGACAGTCAAGTTAACCAAACCCGAAGTACAGGAGAAGCTGCAAGGACTAATTTATATGGACCTAGTCATGTCATAGATTCCAATGGAAGTATTACAAGGTTTGCACACATGGATCACACAATAACTACATCTTCAGGTAGACATCATAGCTAGTGAATTGGAAAAATAAGAATCCGAGAAGGTTGAACTGCAGAAGCAATATACCACTACGCTACAGGAAAAGTGCGTAGTAGAACAATGAGTGGAGCTCGCAGAAAAGGAGAAGAGAGAAGAAGAGGGACATGTAGCGAAAGACAAGAAAAAAAAGAGTGAAGCATAAGGAAGGGATGATAAAGCCTTAAATGACAAAGATGAGTCTAAAGAAAATGCCACCAAATCCTTGAAGGAGAAGGAGAAATCCCAATAGATGGCTCAAAAAGTCCACGGAACAATCCAAAAATTATACAAGGAGGTCCCTAAGTATAGATGGTGGTAGAGGACATGGTAGAGGAATAGGTAGTAAAGATTAGTGATGCTATAAAAGGACTTCACACAAATATCATGGAGTTGTAAGTGCACACAAGACTTGGGACACCACCAGAAGAAAAAGAACAAAGGGAATAGACTGCGCACATAGTGGTGGAAAAGATCAAAATCTTAGAACATGAATGCATAAATATGTGTGACAAAGGCACACACGTTTGGACAGATCTTGCTAACAAACCGTAGATACAAGCACTGAAAGAGAAAATAAGGACTACACAAGAACAAGTACATCATTCCACTGAGTGCATAAATACGCTACCACCAACAGAAATAATGGAAACATCTCTAGATAATAGGAAACTATACAGCTTAGTTGAACAACTAAAGGAAGAAAAACAAAAGATCACATAGGAATTACAAATGCAACAGGACGAATCCCTCAGGGTACTATAAGAACTATCTTCCATGTGAAGCATTATGACATTAGCAGTGCAAGACACTGAGGCCAAATTGACTAGTTTGACAATGCAGATGATGGAGGAAATATCGAGCAAGGAAGAAAAACTAACAATAACAATATAAGAAGTGAAGGACACCCTCAAAAAATTTGTTGAGGCATGGAGAAGCGCTACACAAAAGGACTAAGTGGCTAGGGATGAACCATAGGTGAGTGTTAGGGGCCTATTGGGTAGGAATTTTTTGGAATGGAACAGTGAGAAGAGATGCGGTACAAGGAAAAGGCGCGGGACCAAGAAGATCAATAATATCAAGAAAGAAGAGAGAGGAAAGAGAATAAGATGAGGGATAGGAAAGAAAAGCTAGCACAAAATTTGGGAAAACTAGTCGTGCATGATATGGATCTATCTCATAATGAGTTATCTCCAGCCAAGCATGAGTGGTATCCAACTCATTATGAGATGGAAAAAGGAACCTGAGAAAAATACATTAATATCTAAAATATCCACAAAGTTCGGGTGTTTTTTTTGTGTTGTTGTAGTTATTTTGTTTCAGTTGTTGATTTCGCGAGGTCTAGGAAGAAAGAGAGGTTCAAAGAGTATAACATTGTAAAGAAACTACAAATGTAAGGAGAATTGTATGCTAAGCATCCATTGTAGTGAAGAGCACAATCAAGATACTCAAATATAATAAACAAGCCAATATTTTTTGGACGTAGCTCGAAGAGGGGTGAACCACGATAACTCTATGTATAATTATATTGTTTGATTATTATTCATGTTTGTATTGTGTTAATTTTTGTCTTTAATATGGATGAATTCTTATATTTTCTAGTATTGTTGATAGACTAATGTGAAACATTTATAATTGTATTCTTAACCACTAAACAACATGACTATGGACTTATATGCATGCATAATTAAGTAACGAGTTCAAATTAACAAGTCTAGTGAGCGATAAGATCATGTAGGTATGACAGAGCATGTTTCCCATCTTTCCCTCACTAGTGCATAATCTTGGTTCTTGCAATTCCCATAAATATACATCGGTTTATACTTCACTTGCTTGTAGGTGATTTCAAAAGGGTCAGTGTCTATAGGGTTTTGTTGGACTAAGTAGCTTGAACCCAGGGTGTTGAACCTA
>JZKD02S1672977.1:391448-402849 GCA_000966675.3 Picea glauca | reverse complement strand
CACACACACACACAACTCAACATTGTGCACTACCAGGTCATTACCATGCACTTACCCAATTGAGAAAAACACAGTACAATTTGTGTGCTTTCCTAGATGCATGCAACACAAAACATGTGTGCACCCTGTCTATATAAAAATTCTCCCCACACTTACTCAAATGCACGCAAAACCAAAACTAGGTTCCAGTGACTCACCGACCTATATATATACATTACATAAACCATTAGTACCAATGACTCACCATCCTATATGTAAAATTACAAAGGGTTCTGGATCAGGGACATTATATGATTTAAGTGATTTAAAGAGGGAAATGAGGAAAAACAAGTCCCTTAAGGAAGAATTGATCAAGATAAATGAGGGTTCTCAAAACCCTAACAAAAATTTTGAAGAAGTCCAACAGATTATCATAAATTTAAAGGTTCATCTAGAAGAAGCCAAAGTGATTGAAGAAACACTCAAAAATCATTTGGAAGAAAAGAATAAAATAAATAGTCTTTCGAAGTTGAAATAGTATCACTAATAAAGGAACTTCAGACGAAGAACGTTCGACATAACTTTGGAAACAACACAAAAATATTGGATGAAATCACCAATAGTCAAATCCCATGCTATGACAAGTCTTGACTAGGATACAAACAAACTCATATTGAGAAGGGTTCAAGCTCCATAGCGACAGAAAAAGAAGTAGAACAAAAGAGTTATGCAGAAGTCATCAAAAGTTCCATCAAGAAGGAAAAATGCAATCCTTCAAAGGATAAAATTCAGGAAATGGATATCATTCAAGAACAAGATAAACCAATCAGAGGAACACGTAATCAACAACCAACAATGAAGAGGACTCAAGATGAATATTACAGAAGAGCTCGACCACCTAGAAGATATCCCACACTCAGGTACAAAGTTATCTTTATTGTATTATGTTATTCCTACAACAATTTTGGGGACAAGGCTATAAATTGTAGAGCCTATGCTAAGAACAAAAGAAATTATGGAGGCAAATCTAGGAATAATTATCTCAGAAAACCTCATGAAGTTTATAATAGAAATTGTAACAGTTTTGGTTCATTAAATAATGAAGTAGAATGCTACAAGTGCAACGATTTTGGACACATGGACAAAGATTGCAGGTTGATTGTTCCTCCAAGGGAACCAAAGTAGGATTTTAACAGTCATGTAAAAGAACAAATCAAGGATATGGAAAAGGAAGAAGGATAAATTGAAAATTAAAGAATGTTTGATTCCTCTACAAGCCCAAAGAAACAAAATTTATTAGTATGTTGGCAGTGGTTGCTCAAATCACATGATAGGGGACAAGGACATATTTGTAACTCTAAAGAAAGAAAGAGATGGACCAGTTTTGTTTGGAAGTTATATCTGAGCCAAAACTATAGGAAAGGGAACAATAAGGCTTGGAAGAAAAGATGCCATGGAGGAAAGTGTCCTACTTGTCGAAAACATGAAGCATAAAATGCTAAGTGTGATTAAAATGTGTAACCAGGGAGACACACTTCTATTCAACTCAAAGAAATGTGAGATAAGGAAAGAAGGATTAGGCAGATTGGTGGAGAAAATAATAAGGACTCCAAACAACATATACATCTTAAATAAGATCGAAAAGAAAAGATGTTTCTTGGGAAATTAATATGAAATTTTCCTTTGGCATAGAAGAATGGTCCATATGCACTTTGAAAATATTTTCAAAATTAGCAGAAAGGAAGTGGCCAGAGAAATGCTTGAAATTTCAAATCCAACAAAAACTATGTGCAAGAACTGTCAACATGGAAAACATACAAGAAATGAGTTCAGGACAAAGGAATACTCTTCAAAAAAATCATTGGAGATTGTACACACCGATCTATGTGGACCGATGAGAATAAAAGGTATGAATGGAGAACATTACTTCATGCTACTTATTTATGATTATACAAGAATGACTAGAGTATGTTTTCTTAATAAAAAGTTAGAGGCGTTCGAATGTTTTAGGATATTCAAAGATATGGTTGAAAATGAGATTGATTTGAAAATAAAGTGCTTGATATCATACAATGAAGGTGAGTTAATGTCAAAAGAATTCAAGGAATTATGTGAAGAACATGGTATAAAAATACAATTCTCAGTAGCTAGAACACCTCGGTGAAATGGATTCGTTGAAAGTAAAAAAAAAACTGTACAGGAAATGGTTAGAACCATGTTGAAAGATTCCATGTTGGGTGATATCTTTATGGTACAAGAATTACATACAAATATTCATATCTTGAACAAAGGAATACTTGTAAGTAACAATGACAAGACTCCATATGAATTATGGAAGGGAATACTGGCGAACGTCAAGAACTTTAGAGTGTTGGAATCAAATGTTACATAGAAAGATAAGATAATAAGATTGGAAAATTTGAATCTTGGGTTGATGAAGGAATATTGGTTAGATACTCAAGAAAAATCAAGGCATACAAATGATACAACCTAATACCCAACAATATAGTGTAAATCATCAATGTAAATATTGATGAAACAAATGTGTTGAAGACCATAGAAGAAAGAAAAAATTCAAAAGAGCGAGAAGCAGAAGAAGAAATAAAAGAGGAAGAAGAAAAAGAATAAAAAGAACAAGAAAAGAAGCAACCAGAAGAAAAACAAGTAGAAACATAAGACAATCAACAAGATCTCCAAACATCTTCTAACACACCTAAATGACGATGTCAGAAGAATAATCCACTAAAACAAATTATTGGGGATAAAAATGTAGGAATAGAATCCCGAAGAAAATGAGTACATACACCAGAACAAAGAAATATAACATTATTATCCATAGTAGAACCAAGAACATTTGAGGAAGACAATAATTATGAACATTGGATCAAGGCCATGGAAGAAGAACTGAATCAAATAGAGAAGAATGAGACATGGGAACTAGTTATAAGACCTACGGATAAAAACATGATTGGTACAAAATGGGTGTTTAGAAACAAACTAAATGAATATGGACTTGTAACCAAAAACAAAGCTAGGTTAGTATGAAAGGGATATGCTCAAGTTGAAGGAACAGATTTTGAAGAAACCTTTTCTCATGTTTTCATAATGGAAGAAATACAAATAATCTTGGCTTATGCATGTTCCAAAAGAATCACAGTCTATCATATGGAGGTAAAGTCGACATTTCTAAATGGAGAATTAGAAGAAGAAATCTACATTGAACAACAAGAAGAGTTTCTACTATCATAAAGGGAAGATTATGTTTGTAGATTGAATAAATCTCTATATGGACTCAAGCAATCCTGTAGAGCTTGGTATTCAAGGTTGGCCAACTACTTACAACAACAAGGATTCATAAAGTGGAATGAAAATATCAATGTCTACATAAAAGTGGATCAGGACAACATACTTATCATTGATGTATATGTGGATGACATCATCTTTGGAAGTGATGATGACATGTTGAGTAAGAATTTTTCCAAGGACATGTAGAGTGAGTTTGAAATGTCCCTACTTGGTGAGTTGAATTTTTTCTTGGGACTCTAGATATCTCATCTAGATGAAGGTATTTTGATTTCTCAAACCAAGTACATCAAAGAAATGTTGAAGAAGTTCAGAATGGAAGATTGCAAACCTGTAAGTACTCCTATGGTGACTAGTTTCAAGTTGAGAAACGATGATGAATCTAAAGAATAAGTTGAGAGACTCTATAGATCAATGATTCACATCCTACTCCATGTGATAACCTCAAGACTATATGTGATGCAAGCATTTGGGCAGGTTGAAAGATTTCAAGTAGCACCAAAGGAAACCCATGTTATGACAGTAAAGAGGATCTTCAGATATCTCAAAGGAACAACAGAGTTTTGACTTTGGTATCCAAAAGGGAATGAGATGAATATGGTCTCCTACACAGATGCAAATTGGGAAGGAATCATTGATGATAGAAGAAGCACAATTGGAGTATCCTTCTACTTAGGTGATTTTCAGGTATCCTAGTTGAGAAAGAAGCAGTATTGAGTATCCTTGCCCACAACAGAAGTAGAATATATTGCAGCAACAACATGTTTCACTTAGGTCCTCTAGATGAAGCAAACCCTACAAGACATACAAGTAAAAAATGATGAGCCTACATCAATATTATGTGATAATACCAATGTTATAATCATATCCAATGATCCAGTGATGCTTTCCAAAACCAAACATATTCCTATCAAGTTCCACTTTCTATGGGAACAAGTCATAGAAAAGAATATAAATTTCGATTACATTTGGACAAAAGAACATATTGCATATATCTTCACAAAACCTCCACCAAGGGAGACATTTTAGTATCTTCAACAGAAACTAGGAGTTGTTCCTACCCCACATTGATTTACATGACATATTGCAAAGAAGACTAGGGAAGAGAAATTTTTAGGGGGATTACTCTTTTCCATTGATGTCAAAAGAGGAGAGGAAGATAAAAAACATGAAGACATGGGGATAAATGGTCACAAAGGGAGTATGAGTGTTTCCATCAATTCCAAAGGGGGTATTGTAGGAAAATTGGTTTCCATTGATGTCAACCCTAGAAGAATCCCTGGAGAAAGTCGAGAAGCACCTAGAAGTGATGGGTTTATTTGAAGGAGTCTCCGAAGAGGTCCTCTTATGTCATAGATTTAAGCATGGCCCTCACAGGAAGACACTTTGAAGAATCCTACAAGAATCCCTAGTTTTTAAGAAAATTCATTATAGTGTATGGTCAAGAAGCCTTGAAAATATGGCCAGGAAGCCCCAGAGGTGTGGTCATGAATCCTGAAGTTGATTGAAGAAAAAGAGTATAAAGGACAGTGAGAATGCATGAAAAAACCTCCATTGATTGATATTCCTCGTCAATTCATTTCAAATGGTAGGTAGAATGCCATGTGGTTCCTCACGGTTGAGGATATATGCCCTCTTAAAGATGATCATGTAAACATTTCCCCATAATGGTTACAAACAAGAAGTTATAAGTCAGCCCTAAAATAAAGTAAAGGATAAAAATGAATGCAAACAAGAAGTTATAGTTCGGCCCTAAATACAAGTAAAGGAAGCACTTGGAAGGATATAAATACACATCAAGAGCCTCTCATTTTCATCAAGTAAGCTTATGATCTCTTAGTGCATGTGAAGTAGCAGAGTGATGCGAAGGAGGGATTTCTCAGAGCTGCAAACGTGAGAAGGGTTTTCGGGAAACCCTATATGAGTTGAACCCCATGGGTTAAGTATGAGGACCCCACTTTTTTTCAAAGACTCATCAAGCAAGGCCCCACTCATTTCCCAATTTAGTCTGATGAGGTTGAAGAAAGGTTTGAAGAATATGCTATTTTCTTGATGATGAGGTTGAGGAAGGTTTGATGATTTGAGATCTCTTGCACTAGTTTTTTCACATGATGAAAGGTATGTTTTTATATATGTCTTAAGGCTTGTATCTTGTAGGTTTTGGCACATTCTTGAGGCATGTCTTGGTGATTTTAGGAATATGATTTGCGGGCCACTTTGGAGAACTTGGAATAAGATTTATTGGTTATTGTGGTTGAACCAATTTTGATGATGATGATGATGATGTATCAATATCAGTGACAGTAATAGTGACAAGTTGATTCTCTTATTTCTATTTAAGAGAGAAAGGAAGGGACAAGGAAATGGGGTTGAATCCTCATTCAAGTTGAAGCTGGAAAATTTAGGGAGTTGTAACTTCCTTTAGGTTGGAGCCTTTAAACTAGGGTTTAGTTCCTCCTTCCAGTTGATGCTGGAGAATATTGGAAGTTGGTGCTTCCAGTGGATGTAATATTATGATACATTAAAAATATTTCCATGGTTTTATCCCATTTGGGTTCCCACATAAAATTCCAATGTACTATGTGTTAGCACCAGAATTCACCTCTGGATTGCGGCAGAGGTAAGCCTAATACCCATCATAATTTTATGTCATGGGTTGGTTGTAAAAGGTAAAATGGGTGCAATATCAAGAAAATATCGTCTCAACTCATAAAAATGGACTAATGTGCACAAGTAGATGAGTTCTTAGTTTAACTTTAGTCAGTTGGTTGTAGTGAGGGTGAGTAGAAGGAAGACTTCGGTGAGAAGGATGTAGAGGTCTATCATGGACATTGGGTTTTCCAATATCCCAAAGAAGAAAAACTTAAACTCAAGATATTATTCAGTTCAAATCATAAAGAAACTGAAAGGAATTATAATATCACTACAATCAAACATCCATCATAATGCAGCCACAATAATTCAAGCGAATCAATCAATCATGAAATATTTCAGCATCAGAAGGAAACAAAAGGGTGTAAGAAAGTTGATTGTCATTAAACAAGAAGTCTCAAATACAGACACATAGACAAAAAACCAGAAGATTCATTAAGACTTTACAATACAGGATCTTTTCTCTACCATCGACCATAACAAAATATCAAAACTAAGTATTTATACTCTAAATAGCTCGCCATCACTAGGAGTGTGACTTGGCTATTACAATCAAAGATTTGTGTCTACATCTTCTTCTGTCAGGCCACGATCGCTTTCTTCTAACAGACACAAGATTAGATCGAAATGAGCTTCACGATAAAATCCATGACAGGGAACTTTCGGCTGACAGTCTGCCCTCCATGGAAAGATTTTCCATGCTTTCCATTTATGTGGTGAAACAAGGTTTCAACTACCTTTCCCACTTTTATTAACTTATTTTATTGGGATCAGGATGAAGCCTGACACCCATGAATGCTCCAGGTGAGCTCATAACTCCTTTGAGTCAAAATTGGTGCCTTGAGTCCGTAAGTATCCTTCTCCATGAATAAATCAGGTGCTCTGATCTTTTGTGCGGTTCCATTCCCCTACTGTTACACATTATTTTGGTCACCCTGGTGATGTGTCTACAAGCATGTATTCAGCCTCTCAAAAGGACCTTTCCCATGAGAAAAGTAATTGTTTTCCTGCTCTACAAGGCTTTTTTTAGAAGGACATCCCAGGCTAGTAGTATTATACAGTGCGGAAATGCCTGATTTCCACAGGCTTCTCTAAACCTAGCCTGTGGGATTTACGCAGGTTGCTATATAGACAGGGTGTGACGGTGTTTTAAAATTGAGAAAAAGGAAGAAGTTTACAAATGTTCTAGAAAGAATCTTCTAGAATATGAGGTGGAGTCCATGTGGTTGGGATCTTACCTACCTCTCTGATTTGGTGGGATCATCTTGATCTCTTTAACCATCTCTCTTTCTCCTATATAATGATGGATTTCTCATGGAAAAGGTTAAGAAAAAAGTATTGAGCAAGAGAAAGTAAAGAATGATTAAGGTTGAATAAGTTATAAATTGTGTGAGGTACTCTACATCAGATGCTTGAGGGCTTCATCTCAGTCTATCAAGTTATTGTGGATCATATTCATGTGAGCTTGGAGCAAGTGTGTGTTGGAGAAAAGGGTCATCGAAAGGGAACTTAGCGACATCAAGGTTTTTTGGTTGTATCTTCCACTTTCTCTTAATATAATACAGTGGCATGTTTATTTCCCATAAAATCATTCTCATTTTATTACATGATTCCTTGATCACATGTATAAGTCTTTTTTGAATATACTATTATTGCTTTCACTTTGGTTGTTTTTTGTTTCATTGCAGGATCAATAGCACAAGAGCACCTGAGCGAATGAGGGACAACGAAGCCATAAGGAAGCGATATTCAAAGGTATGCTACTCATCCTTTCTTTGATGGTAGATTCAATGATTAGAGCTTAAGGAAAGCGCCATGTCTTGTCTTGTTTTGTTCTAGATCTAGGTGGATATAGGGAGATCAGTTTATGTCTGTGTTTATCGATATATCCAATAACAAAATTGGCAACCATACTGGGAAGAAACAACCTATTTTTGTTTTTTTTTTGTCCATTTTCCCTTAGCCTACATTTTTTCATTCTATGTCAGTTTCTGAGTCTGTAAGGGATCAATCCGGACTCTCTATCTCTGAAAGTTTCCTAAATTTCTTTACCCTCTTTCCAATTTTCTTGTGTTTACATAAATTTTCGCACTATACCCTATATGTCACCTGTGGAAACTTTAGATTGTCGCACCCTGACTATTTAGGCCAATGAAAACTTTCCGTACCCTACCCATTGCTAGCTTGTGAAAACTGGTGATTTCCGCACTATAACCTATTGTTGGCCTGCGACGGTGTCTATAAATATTTTTGGATTGGGTCTTGATTGTATTTTGATGCCCATTTTTTCCTTGATCACATGGGGGGAAATTTTGAGGTCAGTTTTTGATTGATTGTTGAATTTAAAAATTGATTTTTGACTGGTTTTCAAAGAATGAGAACCCTTCATTATCATTTTGTAATTTTTTTTCTTCTTGATTTTTATCAACAAGGATATAATCTTTGATCGTAGATCTAGGTGCTTGATTGATTAAAATTCTTTCATCTGAGGAAATTTTTTTATTGTTTTACATTTTTTGTTAGGGTCTTAACCCGCACATAGGTAGAACAATATATTCGGATGTAATAAAGGTCAATATTAATAAGGCCTTTCAATAAAATAGAATAAGTCGGATGTAAGAATACCTAATAGAAGCTTCTGCTTCTAGAAGGATCTTCCTCTAGATGCTTCTTTTTAGTATAAATAGGAGTCGAGGGTACGAGAACCCTAGCTTGGATATTATTGTAATAGAACTCTACTCAACTAGAGGTTTCCCCCTTGAAGAGGCCTGTGAACATTGATTTCAGATTCAAAGTGTTATTTTTGTTGTTATTCTTATATCATTTCAGTGTTATTGTGGTGAATGTTCTGGTTATATTGTTGCTATTCTGCCATTACTAGCATTTTATTTATATTCTTCATACATTTTATATCTGGTATATTACAAGTGGTATCAGAGCACTTTCCTCGGCAGAAAGTGTAGGTTAATTTTTTTTTCTAGGGTAGATACGTATTCTGGCATATTTAAGCCACAAAGATCTGTCGTTACACGCATAAACCCGTGGCTGAGGGATTCATACACGCAGGAAATACAAGTGGTACTTAAGTGCACATTTGTTGGCCACCCTTATAACCCTTGTTGGTACCCATGTGAGTGGTAGCGCATCAGACAACACATGTGTATGGATCGGCCTAGATTACCTGAAGCCCTATTTAGATAAACCGATTGGTCACCTGACTGCTATAGTGTCACCGAGAATAGCACTCAGGAAGATACTCTCTAGTACCTGGGTAGTCAGTTAGTACGGATAAGGGTATGATCTATTGTCTTTAGTTAGTGCCCTGATATATTGGGCTGAGTACTACTGTTGGACCCCGCACGTATATCAGAGAGATATAGCACAGGGCAAACCCTTGTTTGTAGAACCCTTGAATACCTAACCCTTGGGGAAAAAAACATAAACCAATTAAAATAGACAAGATCTATTACCACGCAACTATGTTCAGGTTGCCAAGTAAATACACATTTCTTTCTAGTTGAGCATTTGGGCATTTCCTCTCTGCAGTATTCTTCAGACCGGAGTATCACTCCGTTAAAGAAATAAATAAATAAATAAATAAAACAAAACAAAACAAAAACGAGTCTAGAAATGTTTTCACCATTATTTCATACATATTCCATTGGATTCATCTCTTCTCCCTTATCACATTCATCCATATCATTTTTTCGGCAAAACATTTTTACCCCGCCCACCCCTTCTTAGTTCCCCCATCCTCATCGCCCATACTCGTAGCCAAGACTTGGAAGCTCGCTTCAACACCTTGCAATCTGGTCTCATTGAGACCCAAAAATAAGTGAAACAACTCAGTGCCAATGTTGCTGCCATCAATACAACCATGCAGTCCTCAATGGGCAAAATCAAACAAGACCTCACCACCCATATTGAATTAGTCTTTTCGGCACTCTGCACCAAACTTCATATCCCTACAGATAACCCTTCCTCTTCCTGACCCCCACATACTGAAGGTGACCATTCCTCTCATTCCCATACCTTGTAGAACCATCACTTTCAATGTGACCTATGCCTTCCACGGGTGGATGTGACCAAATTTGATGCATCGGACCCCACTGGTTGGGTAACCCAAATGGAACATTACTTCTCTTTATACAACATTACATATGACTTGGCCAAACTCCAGTATGGTGTTTTCCATCTAGATCAAGAACGTTGGCAATGGTGGCAATGGAGAAAACATTCCTGTCAAGGGTATATTGCTTGGACCCAATTTGTGGCAGAGCTTTATGAACGCTTTGACACTGACACCAACCATTTGGGCCATTTGACAAAGATGAAACAATTAGGAATAGTGGAAGACTTTATAGCTATCTTTGAGTGCCTGGCTTTTAGAAAAAAAGGCATGTCTGATGCCTTTTTCTGAGAGTGTTTCATCAGTGGCCTCAAGGATACAATTTGGGCCCATGTCCTGATGGCTTGGCCTGAGAATTGGGTGGAGGCTACCAAAAGAGATAAATAAACACAACATGTTGTATCTTCTCAAAACCACAAACCCTCCTTCATCCCTTACCCTAAACCAGTAAATCCCACTACTCCCTTTGCTCCACTAAAGATCCAAAAATTGACCTGGCTGAAATGGCTGAATGCCAAATCAAAGGCCTTTGTTATAACTGTGATGGAAAATATTTCCCGGGCCACAAGTGTAAAGAAAAAAATGTTTTTATGGCCATCTCCGAGGAGATTTCGAAAGAACATGAAGAAAATCCCTCTATGTCTGAATCACCTAAATCCACTGACATAACCCATCCCTCAGACCCTCCTGAAGTAGAACCATTCATTTCCCTCAATGCTCTCACTGGCTTCTTCGCTCCCCAAACCCTCAAGCTAATCGGTTACATCAAGAATCAGAAGGTCATCATTCTGGTTGATAGTGGCAGCACCCATAATTTTATTCATCGCTGCATTTCCCAAGAAACTCATTGCTACATCCATGTCGTCAATAATTTCCAAATCATGATTGCCAATGGTGGTTCAATGAAATGTGGAGGGTGTTGTGAAAATGTGCATCTCCAAATTGGTGACTACCACCTGAAATCCCATATGTTTTCTATCGACATGGGAGGTTGTAACATTGTGCTAGGTGTAGACTGGATAAGGACTTTGGGTCCCATTCTCATGGATTTTAAATACTTAACCATGGAATTCGACCAAGAGGGCCACCAATATAAGTTTCAAGGCATCATCGTCGGTTCACCTGAGATCATTAGTTCCCATCACATGGAAAAGCTACTCAAAAAGGGTCATTCTAGTGTTATCGCCCAACTCCATGCCATACAAGCAACAAAGACACCTCGTTACCACAAGACCTCCAAGCCATCCTTTCTAAACATCAATTGGTCTTTTCCACTCCCCAAGGCCTCCCTCCTTCCCATGGTGTTCATGATCATTCCATTCCCCTTGTACCAGGAAG
>JZKD02S1672977.1:306233-391398 GCA_000966675.3 Picea glauca | reverse complement strand
TGCCCTCAACAAACTTACCATCAAAGACAAATTCCCCATTCCTGTCATTGATGACCTTCTAGATGAATTGAGTGGCACCCAATTCTTCACTAAACTGGATCTTCATTCGAGATACCACCAAATACATATGAAAGAGGCATATATTCCCAAGACTACCTTTAGAAATCATGAGGGCCACTATGAGTTTTTGGCCATGCCCTTTGGCTTGTGTAATGCCCCCTCCACCTTCCAATGCCTCATGAATCATGTCTTCCATCCTTTCTCTGCCATTTTGTCTTAGTTTTCTTTGATGATATCCTCATCTATAGAAAAACCTAGATAGACCATCTTGATCATGTGGATCGAGTTCTCCATCTACTCTCTCAGCACCAACTTTTCCTGAAATAGTCTAAATGTGCTTTTGGTGCCTCAGAAATAGAGTACTTGGGTCATCTGGTTGGAAAAGATGGCGTCAGGGTGGATCCTAAAAATATTGAAGCTATGCAAGACTAGCCTCACCCAAAGACTCTTAAGAGCTTGCATGGACTTCTAGGCTTAACAAGGTATTATCGCAAGTTTGTTAAGAATTATGGGAAGATTACATCACCTCTCATTGCTCTCCTCAAAAAGAACTCCTTCACTTGGACTCCAGTCGTTGCTCAATATTTTCAAACCTTGAATATGGCCATGTTCACCACTCAAGTCCTCACCCTTCCCGATTTCACAAAGACCTTTGTGTTGGAATGTGATGCCTCGGGGAAAGGAATTGTTGTTGTCCTTATAAAAGAGGGTCGATCTTTGGCCTTTACCAGGAAGCAACTATCTGAAAGAAATCTGGGAAAATCCATCTATGAAAAGGAAATGTTGGCTATTATGCATGTCGTGGATCTATGGCATCCTTATCTATTGGGGCAATGGTTCCAAATTAAGACAGACCATCAAAGCCTCAAGTATTTTCTGGAACAACGCATTTCCTCACCAGAACAACAAAAATGGGTGACTAAACTCTTTGGATATGATTATGAGATCATTTATAAGAAAGGAAAAGACAATGTGGTTGCAGATGCACTTTCCCAAAAATTTGAATATGAAGGATCCCTTTTTTCTCTTTCATTCATTGTACCAGATTGGCTCCAAGTCATTCGCCAGGAATGGCTACAAGATCCCAAAAGTTCGCAGTTGATCCAACAATTGTAGTCCAATGCTCCAGCTTCCCCGGGGTACTCTTGGCTCCATGAGGAACTTCGATACAAAGGCCATTTGTATTTAAGTAAACAATCAAAGCTTAAATCCACGGTACTTTCTGAGCTTCATGCCACACCCACAACAGGGCACTCCAGGTTCACCAAAACCTATGACAGGGTCAAACCTTCCTTTTTATGTGATGGTATGAAACAAGAAATTCATAATTTTGTAGCTGAATGTGACATGTGTCAATGCAACAAGGGAGAAACAGTCAAATCGTCGGACACACTACAACCACTCCCGATTCCACCTGTTATTTGGAAGATATCTCTATGGATTTTATTACTGGCTTACCCAAATTGGGAAATAAATTCGTCATCATGGTGGTTGTTGATCTCCTTTCCAAGTATGCTCATTTTTGTGCCCTTCAACACTCATTTACAACATCCATGGTGGCTCAAATATTCATGGATCAGGTCTCCAAGCTTCATGGCATGCCGTACTCTATTGTTTCTGATCGCGACCCAACTTTCACAAGAAAATTTTGGCAAGAACTGTTCAAGATACAAGGCACATAATTTCATCTCAGCACAGCTTATCATACCCAGACTGATGGCCAAATGGAAGTTGTCAACAAGTTTTTGGAAACATATCTGAGGTGTTTTGCCTCGGAAAAGAAAAATCAGTGGGCTTAATGGTTACCCCTAGTTGAATGGTGGTACAACACTTCATACCATACAACTACATGCATGACTCCTTTTGAAGCGGTATATGGATAGAAGCCACCTTCAGTTCTCTCATACTTATCGGGTGCCTCGAAGGTCCAGGCGGTTGACCTAACACTTACAGCTCAAGAGGCTATTCTCCATACCCTCAAAGAGAATTTGGTCATGGCATAGAATCGCATGAAGCAACAATCAAATCAAGGTCGCTCTGAACATCAATTTGCAAAAGGGGATCAGGTGTTTCTTCGACTGCAACCTTACAAGAAAAATGACCTCAAAGGTCAAGCATTGTCAGAAGCTAGCGCCCAAAATTTATGGTCCTTATACCATGCTCAAGTGTGTGGGACAAGTCGCCTATCAGTTAGCTTTTCTTAGCCATTCAAAGCTACATCTTGTTTTTCATGTTTCATGCTTAAAGAAGGTGATTGGAGCTAAGTGCCAAATTCAAACCAACCTTCCAGAGTTAGCTAAAGAAGGATCCACTTGGCTACAACCAGAAGCAGTTTTGGACCAGCGTGAGCATCACCTACATTAGAGAACCATCAAGGAAGTTCTAGTCCAGTGGAAAGATACAACTCCAACAGACGCCACTTGGGAACTAGCTACCATTTTGCAACAATTTCCTCATCTCAAGCCTTGAGGATAGGGTTGTTTTTAAGGGGGCAGACATGTTAGGGTCCTAACCCACACATATGTAGAACAATATATTCGGATGTAATAAAGGTCAATATTAATAAGGCCTTTCAATAAAATAGAATAAGGCGGATGTAAGAAGACCTAATAGAAGCTTCCGCTTCTAGAAGGATCTTCCTGTAGATGCTTCTTTTTAGTATAAATAGGAGTCAAGGGTATGAGAACCGTAGCTTGGATATTATTGTAATAGAGCTCTGCTCAACTGTAGGTTGCCCCGTGAAGAGGCACGTGAACATTTATTTCATATTCAAAGTGTTATTTCTGTTGTTATTCTTATATCATTTCAGTGTTATTGTGGTGAATGTTCTGGTTATATTGTTGTTATTCTGCCATTACTATAATTTTATTTCTGTTCTGCATACATTTTATATCTGGTATATTACATTTTTGGATTGCTTGTTTATTTGAAAGCTATTGCTTGTTTGCATTTGATAAACACTTTCTTGTCATCTTTGTTTTTATCTTCATTGAAAGTTTGATTTGGGTTTTTGTTGAGTGTATCTAGTTGTTTTGATTACATTTCCTTTCATTAGTATACCTTAGATCTGGCTCTGGAAAAGAGCATTAAAGTTATTCGTTCTTTTTAAGTAATCATCCATAAAAAATCTTTGCATTCAAAACTGAAAGAGAAAAAAATGAGAAATTTCATTACTTATGATTGTTTGGAATTGTATTTCATTCAAGAAAAGAAATTATATTTCGTAGCTTTCGTGCTTCCGGAAAGATATATTCTCCCCATTTTAGATAGAATTCATTGAACGAAAGATTGCATCATTCATATCTATTTTTATATTATTGGTTCAAGGTCTCTCACAACATTGGTTTCATCTCCATCTCCCTCTTGAGTAAACAACAGCCCCTAAAAACATTGCGTAATTTAAAAAATTCAATTAGTAACTTTTATTTTCTATGGATATTTTACACCAACATTAGCTAGGTTAGTGCTTTGGGATAGGCTGTGAGACACACTCTCCAAAGCACAAAACACATAATAACATCTTGTGATAGGGAGTGTTCAAATCCATTTGCAACATTTTTTCCTGGGAAGCCCTTCATGCAAAAGGGTCAAACCTTAGGTCACATTGAGACTCGCAGAGTTACTCACCCTTCTTTGTTGGTATTGGTGTAGAGATTGTGTGTATTATGGGGGTCGCTTGAAGGTATACCCACAATGATGAGTGGAAGCCTCTCAAGTTGATTTCAGGCTAGATACCTTGCTTTTGCACATGGATCAAACTGTTGATTGTTTCCCCAGGCATCACGATTGTTCTTGGTAGCCTTCATTGCCTATATTTTTAGGGTCTTACATGAGGTGATTGTGGAGGGGAAATTATTCACGGTACATGGAATCGATGGTGGCCAGACTCACTCGAGATCCTTGGAGGGTATACCCACAATTATGTGTTGGATCTTTCACCAAAGTGTAAGTCCATTAAGCAGGTTGTCAACGTAACTTTTCCACCCGGTCTATCCTAGCCCCTTCTTGTCTTGACTTCGCAACGTTGGATTTTGTCACTAGCTAGTGACTTCGAAATAAGAAGGTTTGTTTGCTTGATTTGATTCCTAGATTTTATTAGCAACTTTTGTTTGTCTTCATAGTTGGCCATAGATTTCTTGCGTAAAATATTTGTCTTGTCCAACATCGACCCTCCACGTCGTTTGCATAGGTTCCAGGGACTTCCTCTGGAAAATATGGAGGATTATCTCCCTCTACCCCTTCATTCATTGGAGGGATCTCCTCAACAGAGCGAGGTCCAGGACACTGTAACCTCACAAGAGGAAGGTTCCACCTCTTTATAAAGTTTCTGATTTTTTTCTAATTCTCTAGAGGCTTTCCACATTCCTCCTAGATACGAGAGACATATTCTTCGACTGAATTCATCCAGAGAACTTGTTGTTGACACTTATGGAATACCGAGCGGATCCCATTCTGGCCTTGGATTTGGGGATCCTCTTTGGACTACCGAAATATTTAGAATTCCTCCTCGCATGGTGCAGGACCTTTATGACTCAGGAGAAGGTGTTGATATACCTGTCGTATCACAAATGCCTGCAGTGTCTGCTACTTACATGGTCCCACCAAACCACTTTTCTAGTGCAACCAACCATATCACCGTCGTTCCAGACATAGTCTGTTGGTTCTAGTTCGAATTTTTATCTCCAGATGGCCCATTCTAATATGGTCCCCCACATTATGACTATTCCTACCAGGAATGTGGTGGTTAGCCAAGCTCCCATTGGTACACCACTCTCGTCTAGACCTATCATGTCACTTCCTCCCGGGTATCGTGCTTTGAATCCTTCCACTGCTATCCCTACCCAAGTTCCATCCAATGTTTATGGACTTTTTGTTCCACCTAGGTACAATGTTGCTATCATTTTTGTTCCTACACCTTCCCAGGTCCTCTCCAGAGGGTCTTATCCACCTTTTCCCGGGGGATCTAGCCCTAGTGGCTCCAATCCAATTGGAGGCACCCATCGTTCGTTCACTTCTGGTTACCAGATTACTATTGGGGGGGAATATAACATTTGGGGGTACCCTCCACTTGGATTCCAACCTCAGGTTGGACTCTCTAACCCATTGTATGAACAAAACACATCCAGATCACTAGCCCACCTTTAGAATCTCCTTGCCCAAGGAAATCCACAATCATCTGAGGGGAAACAGCCTCAAAGAAACCCTTTTATACCCCCTCACTCAGGCCAACCATATCCAAGTTCTTTGGGTTCCACTTGGGTTCCACACGGTCAGTCTAGTGTCCCTTTTCAAGGGAACATTTCCAACCAACCCAACCCTATGGGCTACATGCCTCCACATCCTCGGTCGAATCTGTCAGGACACTCCACATACATGCACACTTCTTACGGTCCTACCGGTATACCTCTGAGACTTCCTCCTTAAAGTCACTAGTACCCTCAAGTGAATAGAAAACCTCCTTTTCTAGCCACTTTGGATCTACCCGATTTGTCTAGAATATTGAATGATCCTATATTAAATTCTCCCCATTGACCCATCATACCAGCCAAGCTACCATTCGACATTCCCAAATTTGATGGTAAACTGGGAGAAGACCCAAACAACCATGTCATGAATTTTCACCTTTGGTGCTCGTCCAACACTTTGATGGATGACTCCATTCAGTACGACTCTGTCAACGAACTCTCACGAGTTCAACTACAAAGTGGTATATAGAATTACCATGAGGTTTCTTTAATGACTTCAACACCCTTTTCATGGCTTTTCTCACAAATTACCAATTTCCTATCTGCTATGAGGCAGGAACCAATATTTTGAGTTCCTTTAAGCAATCTTCGACCACTCATTTTTCTGATCACATCCATGAGTGGAGATGAAGACGATGTTTGATCAAACTCAACCTTCCTGATTATTTATTGGTTGAATGGTTCACCAAATCATTCATCAATGAAATCTCTCATGATATTTCCATGGGTGGCATTGTCACTAAAGAGCAGGCGATTAGTTGTTCTCAGTACCTAGATCTTCTTTATTTTCAAATGAGCACTCTCTATGACTTTCTCCTTGATTCTCATCGCCCTTCTACCACTGCTACCTCAACAACCCCAACAACTTCTCATGATATTAATGGTGTGATTGGCACCTTCCATGCTAATGCTAAATCCACGTCATCCACTCACAATAATCCCAAATCTCCTACTTCTAATGTTCAAAACGCTCTGACTCCTACTCCTTCCACCGTCAAAATTTCTGAGGTTAACTCTATCCAATCCACCCATGTCGGCAAAAATAATTCTAAAAAAGGAAAGGGTAAGAATAAGGAGGATAGAAATAATAATCCACAATCCAATAAACCCAAGAACCAGTCTGTTGATGATAAGGATAAGCGTAAACTTCAATATCCTTGCCTTATTTGTGGTGATGATCACTACACGAAATACTGCCCAAGACACGTTGAGATCACTAAGTTCCTTCAAGGGAACGAAAAATATCCTACACCTGTTGTTTTTTCACAACCTTTCCCTTCTCAATAGAAGGCTCAATTGGTCATTTATGACCAACCTTCTCCTTCCACCACTTCATATGTCATTATGTGTACTGTTAATTCTACCAAGAACGGCGTTGCCATCACCACTCGAGCCAAATAGTATTCTCCTTCAAAGGAGAAAGTTAACGATTTACCACATTCATTGGTTCAACCGTCTCCTTCAACTTCACCTCCCAATGGTCCTCTTCATCTCGAATTCCTGGGTCCCGATAAAGTCCTCCGCCCTCCTCCAAAGGGTGTTGTTCGAAATTTTGCCTTCAATCCTCATGCACGTGCTGCTCAAAACTATAGTATTGTAGAAGATCTTGCTCAAGAACCCTCTACGATGTCATCTCTCAAAGTCCTTCAAATTTGTCCTACTCAATGGAAGACACTGTTAAAGGACATCGGTGGAATTGATCCCATAGATACGAATTTGATAATATTTGACTTGGAATATCATATTCCAAGGTTACCTCCTCAGTTAGCATTTCAGATTCAATTTGTTGTCGAGATCAAGAACATATGTCAAACCATTATTGACGAGGGAACCTCGACGTGTGTCATGTTTGTTTCTTTTTGGGAAGCCATTGGCTCTCCCCCCCTCACCGAATCACACAATACACATAAGGATTTCAATGGTTATGGTTTTAATCCCTACGATGTTCTTCCCTCGTTATCTATTACGTTGGAAGGCAAATCGGTCAATGTAGAGGTCAAGGTCTTTGATGCGGCTCTTAACTATAACCTCTTACTTGGACATAGATATATTGAATCCATGAGTGCCATCGTGTCAACCCTTTTCCGTGTATTACGTTTCCCACATCAAGGAAAAGTTTTTATGGTTGACCAACTGGCCTTTTTCAACTCTGATTCCCATACTAGTAATGTGTCATTTATCTTGAAGACATCTCCTGGATATGAGAATGTCAGTGTGGGTCTCCTGAAATATTCCACTCTAATGGGTACCTTCCCAATACGACCACTCAATGTTCCACCTCCTTTTTTCACCTTGATCAACAAGATTTCCACCTCTATCTACGAAACCCCCACGTCTTATGACTCGTGGATAGTACCCGATCCTGGTGATTATCTTCGCGATGGAAAACATGTGCCTTTAAGTCCGGTTGAATCCACTTATCAAGCCATTCAATTAGAAACCCCTTCTCCTCCCTCTCTTGGTGATTCATCTCCCGATCTATTTCACATCATCTTTCCTACGGATGAGATGATCATGTCAGTTATGTCTATGGAAGACACCCCGTGAGACGATGGACATCCTCGTTCCATTCTCTTCCCGGAGCAACAAACCATAGAGAGTTACCAATGGATTTTGACTCCGTCAACCATTGTTTTCATTTCCTCTATTCCCGAGTCAACACATGATGTGATTTATGAAGGGAACCTGAGTAATATTTCACCCACCATTCCTCTTGACATATCCATTAAATCTGGAGTTGTCGAAAATGTTCACATTGGAGCGGCATGTTTCGATGATGAAGTCGTCACTTATAAATCTAATTTTCAATAATTTTGTGACGTTTTCGCTTGGAGATACAAAGAGATGTCGGGTATTGACACCGATATCATTGTGCATGAAATTAAGAACTACCCAGATGCTAAACCTGTTCGACAGAGACTTCGCTGAGTCCATCCTCACAAATCTGTTGCTATCAAGCTCGAAGTCGAAAAACTTCTTAAAGTCGGATTTATCTATCCTGTGGCTTTAACCAATTGGGTATCCAATCTAGTTCCGGTCAATAAAAACCAAGGCACGATCCGTGTATGTGTCGATTATAGGGATATTAATAAATCTTGTCATAAGGACAATTATCCAACCCCCTTCGTTGACTAGATCATCGACGATTGTGCCAGGAGTAAAATATTCTCTTTAATGGATAGTTACTCCGGCTATAATCAGATTAATATTTTTCCTGCGGATCAAAACAAGACCACTTTCATCTGTCCTTGGGGCACCTTTGCCTACCAGAAACTGCCTTTCAGTTTAAAGAACACTGGAGMAAATTTTCAAYGCGCTATGTCTTATGATTTTCATGATATCAAGAACATCGTACAACCATATCTCGATGATCTACTGACCCATTCCATGCACCGCCAAGATCATCCAGCCCATCTCCAAGCCATTTTMATTCACTGTCGTTACTATTGTATACGTTTAAACCCACATAAATGTGGTTTTTTTTGGAGTCTGGTCGACTTATGGGTTTTATTGTGTCACTTCACGGAATTAGGGTGGACCCTTTGAAGGTTGAGGCTATCCTTAATCTACCTCCTCCTTCTACACTACGCCAGCTCCAAAGTTTGCAAGGGAAGGAATTTTTTTTACGTCGATTCATCCCCAATTACGCTGAGTTAACGTTAGGATTTACTCTACTATTGAAGAAGGGTTACGAGTTCGTATGGGATGAAACTACCAACAAAGCCTTCGAAGCTTTGAAACTTTCCCTAACCTGTACACCACTACTTTTCCCACCCGATTATAGTCGAGACTATTTCCTCTATCTCACTATTGCAGACTCTACCATTGCCATGGTCTTAGCCCAAGAAGATTATTCGCATGACGAACATGTAATTTATTATTTGATTCAGAGTCTCACTACTACCGAAGCCAAATACCTACATGTGGAAAAAATGGTCTTGGCAGCTGTTCAAGCTATCCAACGTTTCCGTCACTATATCCTATTACGCAGAACCACTGTCATTTTTTATTTCAACCCTATGCAACATATCATTACATGCCAATTTCTAGGGGAAAGTACTCCAAATGGATTGTGATTCTCTAGGATTTCGACTTAGAGTTTGAACGCACTACGTCTAAGAAATCATTGGTTTTCGTCGAACTGATATGTGACCTTCCTGCACTGAGACAAAAAACGTGGTAGAGGATTCCTTGCCTGATGAATCCCTTTTTCTGATCAGTTCTAATGACACTTGGTATGAAGATATTATCATCTATCTCCAAACTCAAACTTTTGGACCCGACCTTTCTAGCACAGACCGTCGTCGTATACGGTATCAAGCTCGTCAATACATAATTCTCAATGACTCTCTTTATCGTTGTGGTGTTGACTATATTTTTCGACGTTGTCTCGCCCATGATGAGGCTGAGAAAGATTTGAATGATTGCCACTCTAGAGCATGTGGTGGTCATATGAAGGGGTATGCCACTGCCCAAAAGATCCTATGAGCTAGGTACTTCTGGTATTTTTTGTTTAAATATTGTATCATCACCATCCAGAAGTGTCATGCTTTCCAAACGTATAATAACAAGATATGATTTCATCCCACTCCTTTACACCCTATAGCTTCCATTGGTCCTTTCGCAAAATGGGGCATTGACTTCATGACATGTAACCCTCACTCGGTCGGGGGGCATGGATACATCATCATAGCTATGGATTATTTCACTAAATGGGCCGAGGTGATGTCTACATTCGATAACACCGGAAAAACTGCAACACTTTTCATATTCAATCATATCATTACTCGATTTGGAATCCCGCAAGATATCATTAGTGATCATGGTAGCCATTTTCGAAACTTCATGGTCTGAGCATACTGAAAAATTGTGTCTTCAGCATGAAAAATCAACCCCCTATTATCCACAAGCCAATGGCCAGGTTGAAGCGATAAACAAAGTTCTTATCACCATGCTTCGACGGATAATAGGAATTCACAGGACAATTTGGCACACGATGTTTTTTTCAGTGTTATGGGCCTACCGAACATCTGTAATGTCTGCTACGAGGCCTACACCTTTCCAATTAGTGTATGGTATCGAAGTTGTCCTACCGATTGAATGTGAGATACCATCT
The DNA here is from genome assembly GCA_000966675.3 of Picea glauca. Classification (NCBI taxonomy): domain Eukaryota; kingdom Viridiplantae; phylum Streptophyta; class Pinopsida; order Pinales; family Pinaceae; genus Picea; species Picea glauca. The sequence goes on along the minus strand of JZKD02S1672977.1, from coordinate 380,976 downwards.
TTGAAGCTAGTCGTTGAACTTCTTCCCAACACCTCTCCCGAAGAGGAACATCTATTGTACCTGATGCAACTAGATGAAACCCATCGTGATGCCACCCTGTTTATTGAAGCTCAGAGAAAGCATGTCAAAGCCCAATACGAAAATCATGTCAAACCACATTTTTTCTCTGAATGTGATCTAGTTCTCCTCTATGAACAAGATCATGATTTACTAAGGGTCAAAAAATTCGAGGCTATGAAGCGAGGTCCTTATATTGTCAAATGAGTGTTGGACAAGGGAGCTTATGAGTTAGTGGATTATGATGGAATTCCTTTGAGTGAGCCTAGGAATGGGCTTTACTTAAAGAAGTACTATGCTTAAGCCATCTTCGCATGGGTGATTATATTTTTATTGTATCATACTTTTGTGTGCTTTTTCATTATTTGGTTTCGATCCCCAGCTGCTTACCTTGCATTGTGCTTGGTTTCTAGATGTCGGTTCCTTCACTACCCTACATTGGCTTCATCGATGGTGCTAGTCGTAGTACTCAGAACTTAGCATCCTCTACTTGGGAAATATGTGCACCTACGAATGAGTTAATCAATATACGCGGTGTCTACCTTAGTCATGCAACTAACAATATCGCAAAATATAGTGCAGACAATGAATTGTTGGCCGATGCTATTTCGCTTGGAATATGTCACCTTGTTGTACAGCTTGATTCGCAGTTAGTGGTACTATAGTTAAGTAATGCCTATGTTATACGAAGTCCTACCTTGTTATAGGTATATCTACGAATTCACCTCTTGGAACTTTACTTCGTTTACATTGAATATCAGCATATTCCTAGATGTCTAAATACATTAACAAATGCATTAGCTAATTATGTGTTATAAAAACATTTGAGGCACATGTAAATCCAACCACAATTCACATTAAAGAAATTAAGCCGGTAGAATCCTCATATAATGATAAAAGTGTTTTACAAAAGGGTGTTTTAATTCGAAGACCAAAATATCAAAATGAGAAGCACTTGGCTTCATATACAAAATAGCATCAAGGATGTTGCTCATGGTATCACACTACTACCCGTGCTACCCTACGAAGTAGTTGACTAAGTGAACCAAAAACTCCCACAGTATGGCGCTGATAACATCTCGGAATCTCATCGATGGAGATGTCTGGGATATCTATTGTCAATCCCTCTAGGTTCTGCTTGACCACCTCATAGTCACCAACATCCCATCCTGCTACCATGGTTTCTTCCCCTTGTCTTTCAATAGGGGATGTACCCAAAGGCCGAAGTGTCCCTACATCTGCATTGTCAAAAAAATTTTATTAGTCATTGGATTGAAAGCATAAAAAAAAAATTATATTTCAAAATTCAAAAAAACATCTTAAAAATAAAATGTATTTCTTACCTAGGTCTCCCCATTGAAATCCCTCAGGTAGAACCAAGTTGAGGTCACCTCTGAAATCCAACCCAACATATGCATAATCGTCCACCATCAGAAGTTGAGGTCTCAACCAGTCAAAAAATACATCATTATACTTCATGATGGGGTCAGCCATATGTCAGGCCATGACGTCGGACCACCTTTTCATCCTTGGGTCTCATGGAGCTGGTATGCCCTACTCTACCTGTAAACATAAATGGGGGACCCTCTCTATGAATAAATACACTAAGATAGACCCATATCCAAATTTTTTGAGGTCCCCTTTCTTGCATTTTGTTAGCTATGTCTTCATGCTACGAAGAACTCCGTCACTCCAGTTAAAAACCCAAGGCTCCATGCACTCCACTACATATTGAAAGTATCTTTGGAGGGCCATGTGAGGAGATGCACTCCCTTCCATATGTGTAATGGTAGAAAGAATATTTTGGAGGGGTAAATACCAAACACCCCTAATGGAAAATTTTCCCTTGCATCTCTCTGCCTCGGGATCACAGTATCGGCGGAGATACTCACTCATTGGTAGACTACCACCTCTTCCTCTTGTCAAGGTCACATGAGATCCATGATGAGATAATCCAATCAAGAAATAGATATCCTTGATATCTAAGGATAGTACGTGGGCACCCACATGAAACACCTGCTGGTCCACATCCCACATGTGGACTAGATACTACAGTAACCTCAGTTGGGCCCTCATGCCCTGGATTTTAAATGATTTCAATAATCCACACTATTGGAGGGAATTTACAGTTCCTGAGTAATTCAAAGAAATGAAATCATCATATTCATGTTCCCTCTCCCTCCACTCCATCATTTTGATGATCAAAAACCTGTATTGGGACAATAAAAGGGAGTTAGTATCCTCATTTGTTGCTTTGAAAACTTTTTATTGGCTAAACGCATATGAAGAAAATTTGATTTTCAGCCACCGTAGGTGGAGTATTACACATAGTGTGGGGTTTCCACAAGTGAACCATGGGCCACCTGTGGTAACCTATGGTTTCCGCAGGTCCCGATATAGCTCACCTGCAACAGCCCCAACGCGCACCTACCGGCCTAAAACTCAACTCAAAAATCAATTTTACACCAATTAAAATGAAATTTAATCCATTGAAAAGAAATAGGACAATGAGATTATCGTTTTGGAGGAATCCGTTCATTGAATGGTTTCCCATACCTCCCGCAATCGACAGCCAAAGCCTGAGGTAAAAATAGGGTTTCTGGGCAAGTTTTGGGCAAAATGCAAATGAAATAGTAAAAAGAGATTTTACTTATATTTATTTCATTTTTTACTTTTTCTACTAATATTTCATATTATTTTATATATTTTCTCCAAAACCTAAAGGTATAATGGTCTCGTGAGTGTTTTTTTTTCTTCCAGATGGAAGAACTAAGATCCTGAACAATGAAATACATATATTTTTCTTGATTTGTTTTTCTGTTCGTCGCATGTACAAGTACTTTTTAATATTTTTCAGAAAAACATCGAGCCTAGTCTTTGTTTGTTCTCGTGCTCGAAAATCGATGAGAACGCAACCGAGTATACTTTTGTCGTCTTTTCGTACTCGTCATGGTAACATGAAAAAAATGAAGCTCATGGAGTATCCTTTAAGCTCTTTTCATGCTCCATAAAAATGAAAAGATTGTTGAGCGACCTTGTTCTTTTCAAGCTCGTAAAAGTATTTGAAGAAAACATTTGATGGGCGATATTTTATCACTTTTTCAGTCTCATCGAACTACTTTACGAAAAATGAACTGAGAGAGTTCTCTTTAAGTGTTTTTCGGACTCTCTAAATATGAAAAACCCTAATTTTTATGTCTTTGGACTCGTTAAACAAACCTCGAAAGACACCTATGGGACCGAACCACTCCTTCTTAGGGTTTGTAAAACATACTCTGAGATACTCGTCCAAAATATGATCTTACATCAACAAGCATATGCTATCCTCCTCAAGCTTGCGTAAAAATAAAGAGGTACTCGCCAGAAATGTTGGGGGAAATTTTGGGAAAGAAATGTGTCTCAGTATTTGTGTTAAGTGGCAGTAATAGTCGCTCTTGAACATGACACCCCCTTCGTCATTGAACCCGGGTTGGGAAATTCATTTGTCTCTCATCTAACCTTTTGCAAGTTCATATATTGAGTCATTTTTGTGTCAATGCTTCCAAGACCATTGTCGTGTCGTTCATATGTTCAAGATAAATATAACCTTACACAAGCCTTCTATCAAGTCAGCCATCTGCAGTTATCAATTCTTACCATGTTGGCCTTCCCTGTGTCAGTTTCAAATCATTTTCATACTTTGATCTACCCTAAATTTGTTACTTATTTCATGTCATTGATGGGGGATACATCAAGGCCCTCTTGTGACGATTCTTTTTCTATCAACTTCAACTCATCATCCGGGAATAAGACTTAGAAATCATTTAGTACCTTAGAGCCTGCATGCCTCAATGGCAGTTTTCTTCACTTTCGACAGTGGATTCACATCATTAGTCCCTGATTGAGAGACTCTATAGAGTGTTCAAATTCAGCTCATTTATTCACATTTTATGGATTGTACTGGAGTACCTTGGGAGTCATTGACATCAATGGTGATTTCCCTCACACTTGTTAACAGTTTTCATCAATGACCAGTAATCAAGTGGTTTCTACTATGTTTGACTTCAGCTCCTGTAATCGCATGGCTAAATTAGTACTTATGGATGAAGGGATTGAATACCCTGGATCTCATAATTTTGGTCTAGGTTGTGATGGAATATTTATGATTTGTATTAACACATAGATCCATTGTGTCTGTCTCATGGCTATGTCCAAATTTGAGTTTTCTAGAGCATAGATCCACAATGTATTCCTGGTGGTTATGTATGATCTTGGTGACATCGATCCACAATGTACGATTGGCGGCCATGACTGACATTTATGGTTTAAATCATTTGTAGTCTGAGCATGGGAATTCTTACCTCAAAAATGGTATAATATTGCGTAGATTCTTGATTGTTTGTAGGTTCCCGATTGGTGTGCTCCTTATTTCTGACACACACACACACATGTTCTACAAATTATTTTGGATGTCAAAAATTCCAACCTCATACTTTGGGGGGCATTCTGTTACACATTATTTTGGTCACCCTGGTGATGTGTCTACAAGCATGTATTCATCCTCTCAAAAGGATCTTTCCCATGAGAAAAGTAACTGGTTTCCTACTCTAAAAGGCTTGTTTTTAGAAGGACGTCACAGGCTAGTAGTATTATACAGTGCGGAAATGCTTGATTTCCGCAGGCTGCTCTAAACCTAGCATGTGGTGTCTTTGTAAGATGCTATATAGACAGGGTGCGATAGCATTCTAAAACTGAGAAAAAGGAAGAAGATCATGAAAGTTCTAGAAAGAATCTTCTAGAATATGAGGCGGCATCCATGTGGTTGAGATATTACCCGCCTCTATGATTTGGTGGGATCATCTTGATCTCTTTAACCATCTCTCTTTCTCCTATATAATGATGGATTTCTCATGGAAAAGGTTAAGAAAAAAGTATTGAGAAAGAGAAATTAAGGAATGATTAAGGTTGAATAAGCTGTAAATTTCGTGAGGTACTCTACATGAGATGCTTGAGGGCTTCATCTCAGTCTATCAATTTATTGTGGATCATCTTCATGCGAGATTGGAGAAAGTGTGTGTTGGATAAAAGGGCCACCGAAAGGGCACTTAGCGACATCAAGGTTGTTTGGTTGTATCTTCCACTTTATCTTAATATAATACAGTGGCATGTTTCTTTCCCATAAAATCATTCTCATTTTATTACATGATTCCTTGATCACATGTATAAGTCTCCATTGAATATACTATTATTTCTTTCACTTTGGTTGGTTTATGTTTCATTGCAGGATCAATAGAACAAGAGCATTGAAGCAAAGCAGGGACAAAAAAGTCATAAGGAAGCGATATTCTAAGGTATGTTACTCAACCTTTCTTTGATGGTAGAATCAATGATTAGAGCTTAGGGAAAGCGCTATGTCTTGTCTTGTTTTTTTCTAGATCTAGGTGGATCTAGGGAGATTAGTTTATGTCCGCATTTACCGATATATCCAATAACACCTGCCCCATATGACCATGGGTTGTGACCTCGTTCTTATCCATACGAAATATCAGGATTTCTCATCTCGAGAGTTTTCACTCCCCTTGTCTCCAAATATCCCGATGCTCGAAATCGCAAAACAGTCCACCTGGATCAACAGTCGGACTTTCTTAGGACTTGACAGCCATGATCGTTTCCTTAAACAACTATATCTGCCTGCTGCATGAATGGGCGCTTATCCTTCTTTTGGCTCCACTTTCCATATGACCCCACCTTCTGACCATGGGCTACACTCTTAGGTGCATCGTGATTTCGCATTTCGAAAACTCACGATGTGCTCCAGGATCGAAAATCTAAGTCATGAAAACAAGACCGCCTATATCGGTCAACACACATCTCTTTACATCAGATGACCCAGATCATATCAGTGTTTCGGTGCTAGGGATGTTGGCATTTCTCACTTCTGCCTTGCTGAAATGGATTTTTCTACGACTTGGATCTGGCACCACATGTCCCGCTGAACTAACGACCCTGATTATTTCGCAACTTCACATTTCGTGAGTCCTTATGACTCAACCCTTTGACTTCCCCATCATGCGAGTCAGCGAAACACTGATCTTGCACCGCACAACCTTCCCAGTATCAATGGCTAGGATGGGCCTCGCGATTTCAGACCTTTGTCCATTATACTTCGTGCAACTTTATGGTATCGATCACTTGATGGCCATCAATTTGATGAGCTTGAGGGATATCTATCATTGAAAAATGATCTTCCTCGCTCTTTTGATTTGTTTCCACATCAAACTGCTTCAAGTATTGTGTTTGGTGCTCATGAATGTGACCTACGAGAAATCACATGGATGACTCACTGAGGGCTCGGGAAAACAAAGGCTCGGTGATAGAGATAAAGAGAAAAGATATCATCTTTAGGGAAAAAAAAAAGGCTTAGAGCCAATACTTCTCAGGAAAGATGCTAAGGAAAAACAGGTCTATCAAATGGATGAAGGCTAACAAAAGGAAAACTACAAGCTGAGAGGAAAAAACTATGATCAGGTCTGCAAAAGGAGGAGAGATAGACAAAATTACAGACCTGGGTAGAAACCACAACTCACAAGACCTTGACAAGTTTATGTTCTAACATTGGATCCACAAGGGATGGCATGCTCCCTACGAGCTTCCAAGAACACGCAAATCCAGTGTCTTTGCTTTCGGTTATGGAGTCTCCTATCAAAAAATAAATAAATGTAAAATAGAGATAGTATTTACAATGGTGGGGCGCCGATTGCATCTTTAAACACAAATTTGTTTAGGAAGTTCCCATTTACAGGACCACCAAAGACTTCATCTCCCTCCAAATTATGAAATCTATAAGTGTTATTTGGGAACTTCTCAGATATTTTGAAGGGGCTGATCCAAATGGCTTCAAATTTTCCAGGGTTTCCCTTGTATTGTCTAGGTGCATCCCATTTGAATACTAGATCTCTCGGCTATAAATACTCTTTATTGCCTTTCCTGTCAAATGCCTTCTTGATTTTCAGTTGATGGTTATGCGCTCTGCCCATCACCTACTCTCTAGTCTGTTGTACTTATACCAGCTGATGAATTCTCCTGATCATGTCATCATGCTCTTCTTGGAAGTCTTGGAAGAATTTTGCTACAGGCAAGGCAAGATGATAAGGGAAAATTGTTTCAGTCCCATATACAAGTTGGAACAGAGAGATTCCCAAGGATCTCTTTGTTGTCACACTATCATCCCACAATGCAAATTTAAGCTTCGAATCCCATGATTTATTGTTGTCCTCCAACAGTATTTGATAATGTTTATAAGGATTTTGTTAGAGGATTCTTCCAATCCATTGCCTTGGGGATAGTAGGGGGTAGAGTGAATCAATGTAATGTCGAACCGCTCACAAAAATTGATCAATGGTTCAACTTTGAAAGAAGCAACATTATCAATGACAATTTTGTTCGAACAACCGAACCTTTCCATAATATCTTCAAGAAAACCAATGATCACTTTATGAGAAGTGTTCCTTGTGGGGATAGATTCTATCCACTTGGTGAAATAATCTATTGCAGTTAGGATCTACTTGTGCTGACCACTTGAAGGAGGATGAGTCTCCCCAATAAATTCTAAGCCCCACTGTTGAAAGGGACTTGAAGCTACTATAGGATTCAATGGTAGAGACTTGACTTGCCACTTCCCAGAGAATTTCTCACATTTGATATAAGCCCTGATTTTTGCACAGACATCAGTGAATAGAGTAGGCCAATAGTACCCAGCCCTGAGAATTTTGTAGGCTGTGGTTTTCCAGAAATTATGTCCCCCAAAAAGGTTTTCATAGAAATAAAATATAATCCTTTGGGCCTCTTGTGGGTCTAGACATCTAAGAATCACTCCTAGAGGGTCTTTCCAATACAAGACCTGGTCAATAACAAAATACCTAATTGCTTTGAGATTTAAAGCTCTTGCCTTTCTTTTTCCCATACCATCTAGAGTTCTCAACTCCTGCAGGAAAAATATAATATCTTTATACCAGGCGCATCCTACTAATGGAGGGTTGTCCTGAGGGATTTTATCAACCACTTCAGCCTGTTGATTTTCTGAACAAGTGTTGATGAATTTAACCCCCAAAGCTTCATAATTAGATTCAGCCAACAACTTGGATAAACCTTGGTCCTTGACTAGTTTGGTGGGTTTTATTTTTAGGTCAAATTCGAGGATTTTGGCAATCCACTTGCTCCTTCACCCGTCTATGTCAGGATGAATGAGAATGTCCTTCACAGAATCCAAAGGAACATATGTGATGATCTTTGAATGTAGAACATAGACTTTGAAATATTTGAGATATTTCACCAGGGCATAGGTTTGTTTCTCCATGATATTATATTTTACCTCGGCATCCCTCAGTGATTTACTGAAAAAGGAAATGGGTTGCTCCATCCCTTCAACGTTTTTCTGTAGTAAAAAAACTTCCACTATATCAAAAGAGGAAAAGGAGAAGATCAGAAAATCCTTGGAATAATCACGACTAATAAGCATAGGTGCTTCAGTCAGTGCCTTCTTGATTTGGTTGAAGGATCCTCTGGACTCAATAGTCCATCTTACCTTGTTCCCCTTCCCGTGCATGGTTGTGATGTGCTTCACCAATTCGACAAAATTTGAAACAAACCTTCTCGAAAAATTGATTTTTTCCAAGAAGGATTGAACTTCTTTCTTAGATCTAGGAAGTGTTAGGGATTAAATATCTTCTACTCTGCTTGGATCAATCGTGACCCCCTCATCTGACACAATGTGTCCCAACAATTTTCCTTCCTGCATGGAAAATAAAGAATTCTTGGGATTTAGGGAGAGACCAAACCTTCTGCATTTCGAGAAGACCTTTCTCATATGTCGGCAATGTTATTTATCATATTTGGAGAAGACTTTTATGTCATCCAGATAAATGACCACAAATTTATCTATTTCTCCAATGAAGGCGATGTCCATGGCTCACTGGAAGGTCGCCCCTAAGTTCATCAATCCAAAGGGATTTTTGGCATACATGAATGTGCCCCAAGGAGTGGTGAAGGTTGTATTTTCTCTATCTTAGGGCAGGAAAAATATCTAATTGTAGCTATAAAATCCATCAATCATGGAAATCCTAGATGCACCAGTCACCCTCTGCAATATGTGTTCCATCTTAGGTAGCGGGTAATTGTCCTTCTTAGATACTCTGTTTAGATTTATGAAATCGACACAGATTCTGATTTATCCATTCTTCTTTCTCACTGGGACTAGGTAGGCTACCCACTCAGAATATCTCAAAGAGACAATGATTTGGGCGTCTAACAGCTTCTTTACCTCCTTTTTCATAATAGGAAATAGGATAGGATTTATTGATCTTAATTTCTTCCTAAATGGTTTGGCATCCTCTCTCAATGGGATCTTATGCTTGATGACGATTGTGTCATATGTCCTGAGGTATTCATAGTTCCAAGAAAACACATCATCAAATTATTTTAATATCTTGGCATACTCAGCTCTCTTCTCCCTTGACAGGCTGCTAGATAACTTGACGAACTTTGGATCTTCCTCTGTATCAATATTTCACTCAAGTGCATCAACATCCTCTGTTGGACCCTTAAACTTTAATACCACATTGTTCCCATCGAACAATATTTCTAATGGAACTGTTCCCTTCGGAATGTGATTGCTAGGCAACTTAACAATATGGTGACTAGCAATTTTATTCAAAAATACTTCGGGGGGAGGGTCACCTTTGGCATCATGATCCTGATCAATATGTAATGTAGAGAAATCATCAACCGACTCAAGAAATATTATGATTTCAATATCATCCTCAAACACCTTCCAATGCTTGATATTGTTAGGTACAAAAGGCCTATATCTAATCTCAACATGATACCTAAGATTAGGTGGTAGTGGGATCCTGAACTGGCTCGCTGAGATGGCCAAATAACCATCCATAGTATTTTCCTCTCTTGGAATAAATGAAAATTTGAAAGCTGGGAGGAAAATGTCAATTAGGCCCCACACCTCATTCTTGTAAGTCTTTAGCCTAGGGTTCTTGTCTCGATAAACATTTTTGACCTGATGGATAATTAGTTCAGCATCTCCAAATACTGCTAGTTCTTCAATCCTCATGTCTTTCGTATCCCTTAAGCCCAAAAAAAGAGCCTCATACTCTGCCACATTGTTGGTAGCTTCAAATTCTAGTTTATAGGACAAAGGTATGGCCTCTTGACAGGGTGACACAAAAACTACTATGGTGCCAACACCTTCCCTACAAGAGGCTTCATCAAAGAACATATTCCACACAGAAGTTGTTGGGGGAGGTGATTCACAAAAAGAAGTGGGTTGCTTTTTTATTTCAAGAGGAGCTTCAGGAGTATCAGTGAGTTGTAACAAACTAGATCCCAAATCGGTGTCGAGTGAAAAAATAGGATGATTGGTGGGATCTGCTTCATCGCTAATAATGTAGGCGAACTGAGCTTCTTTGTATAGTCTCCTATGCTCCCCCCCAAACAATGGAATGGTATCATACATGAGGTCCATATGTAAAGTTTCCCCAAGTATTTGTATTCAATATCTTGAAAATAGCATGTCGAACTTGGGAGGAACATCAACCACCATAATATCCATGACCACGCTTTTCATGGGCAGCTAAAATAAGGTCACAACCAGATATTTGATGACCCCAAGACATTGCACTCTCGAATCAAACGAATATTGATCATGATAGGATTTTGTGATTTCTAATACAAGTTCTTCCATGAAAATTCTGGGCATGAGATTATGAGATTCCCTTGAGTCCATCAGAAAGTTCTGCAACACCTTATCATGTATGTTCAATGATGTGTAGAAAGGAGGGGATGAATCATCTCTATCTTCTACCATAGGACCTAAGATGATTGTTGGATTTTCATCTTGAATATTTACCGAGTCTATGGGATGGCAAGGTGGTTCAGACCACAATAGCTTAGAGAGGTATTTTTTGAAATCTTCATGCTTGACTAGCTCTGACAGGGGCATGGGGATTTTGATATTTTGAATTTCGTGCTCGAAGTTGAAAAAGGAAAGGGATTTCATACCTTCTCTCACTTATGGGACATGGTCTTTGGGTATCAGGGACGTCAGACTTGCCTTCTTTCTTTTTAGACCTGAGATTGTATTTATTGGGATTGTTATTGGCCTTCTCACCCTTACTTATCTCATTTATTTGATTGTTCATGAGGGAGTCCTCGTATGCAGATTGAGTCAAATAGGGAAATGGGGAGGTGTCTCCAAGACAATGGATTTAAGTATCAAGCTCTTCTTCCTTCCTTTCTTCATTAGCAACAAGATTATTTTGGAGAGGGGTTTGAATTTTCTGATCATCTCTATCTTTGTCCCTTTGTTCCCTTTTCATATTCTGAGGGGAATCGTTATTCGACCTCCTGAAGTTGCCTCTGTTATCAAAATTTTGAGGATTTTTGTATGTCTTCTTCCCTTCTACTTCCAATCTTTCCATTCTAGTTGAAAGTGATTTTAGTAACTTGGTAACTTCATCCATTTGAGGGGGGGGGGGAGTAGAGGAACCAGAGGTGGAGGCTTCAGATCTTCCCCTTGGTATGTTTCTATCAGCCTTACTCCTGAGTCGGTTAGCTGCCAATATGTTAGACTCCACTTCCAAGGAAGCATCTTGCATATGAGCCAAGGAAATATCTCTTCTCTCTCTTAACAAGAGGAAGAAGTCAAGGTCAAAATCACTAGCATAAGTAATTTTGGCGAAGGCTTCAGTGGGATTTATCTCAACAGGGATCTTATTGTACATTTTGTTGAATCTTTTGGAGAAATCAGAGACTGATTCTCCCTCCTTTCTCTTTAGGAACCTGAAATCTATGATATAATACATAAATTCTTTTTTATCCCCCCATTTCTTCAGGAAAACATAATCTAGAGCTTCAATCCCAACAATAGATCTAGGGGTCAATCCCCTAAACCATTTTCTAACCTCACCATCAAGGCTTTGGACAAAGAATCTCATCTAGACATCCTCATTTTCAATATTCAGATTGTCTGCATAATTGTAGAAGGAAGCAAGGTTCTCTTCAACAGTTATGTCTTCCTCTCTAGTGAATTTGGGCATATACTTTAGGTAATCTCCAGAAGGGAGAGCATTCATTGGATGAGGTAGGACTAGAGGAGCATATCTTGCAACCACTATGGAATCCATTTTGTTTCTAGGAGGATTAGAACCTGCCATAGGGATAATAGGTGGAGGAGAACTAGGAGGGGAAGGGGCTCAAAAATGGGAGACTGGAACTGAGATTTCGACGGGAAAGGGAAAAAGCAGCGGATTTAGAGAAAAGGCTACAGGGCTTGGAGGAAAAGAGGATTCCCTTTCTGCAAAATTAGTAACTCTAATAGGAGGAGGAGAAATAAAACCTGGAGTGGGAAAATATTCTGAGGTATAGGGTCTAGACCAAGGTACAAGTTTAGGGGAGAGAGGAGTGACAAGGATTTCTCCCTCCAATCCCATGTCAAGAGGGGAAAACTTGACAAGAACACTCCCAAAATTTAAAGTTCGGGAAACTCCAACAGATGGTCTGGTAGGAAAATTGGAAGTAGATATTGGAGTTTCTAAAGGAGGACAGTTAAAATCGTCAGAAATACCTGGTTCAGCAATAGAAGTACCTTCTCGAAGGGCCCTTCCCTTTCTGACAATTTTCTCTGGGTCGGCTTCAGGTGTTTCTAGAGGCAACTGCGGAGTAGACTTCTTGTGTCTGCCTCTATAAGCCACAACTGAAACAGTGGAGTCGACAACAGATTCACATCAATGGAGTCACCACAGTGGAGTTTCCAGGTCCACAGTTGCAATCTTCTATGTACTAATTTCTAATGCCCCTTCAGAACTAGTAAGCTTTATCATTCAATCCTAGGGAAAATATTCAATTTCATCCCCGACAACGGCACCAAAAATGTTAGCACCAGAAGTCACCTCTGGATTGCAGAAGAGGTAAGCCTGATACCCATCAGAGTTTTATGTCACAGATTGGTTATAAAAGGCCAAATGGGCATAATATAAATAAAATATCGTCTCAACTCAGAAAACTGGACTGATGTGCACAAGTAGATGAGGTCTTAGTTTAACTTCAGTTAGTAAGTTGTAGTGAGGATGAGTAGAAGGAATACTTCGGTGAGAAGGATGTAGAGGTATGTCATGTACATCGGGTCTTCCAACAGCCCAAAGAAACCAAACTTAAACTCAAGGTCTTCTTGAGTTCAAATCATAAAGGAACTGAAAGGAATTATAACAACACTACAATCGAACATCCATCATAATGAAGTCACAATAATTCAATCGAATCAATCAATCATGAAATCTTTAAGCATCAGAAGGAAACAAGAGGGTGTAAGAAAGTTTATTGTCATTAAAAAAGAAGTCTCAAATACAGATACATAGCCAGAAAACCAGAAGCCTCATTAAGACTTTATAATACGGGATGTTTTCTCTACCATCGACCGTAATAAAATATCAAAACCGAGTATTTATACTCAGAACAACTCGCCAACACCGGGAGTGAGACCTGGATATTACAATAAAATATTTTCGTCTACATCTTCTTCTACCAGGTTGCGCTCTCTTTCTTTTGACAGATGCAAGATCAGATTGATATACGCTTCACAAGAAAATCCATGACAGGGAACTTTCGACTGACAGTCAACCCTCCATGGCCAGATTTTCCATGCTTTCCATTTATGTGGTGAAACGAGGTTTCAACTACCTTTCCCACTTTCATTAACTTCTTTTATTGGGATCGGGACAAAGCCTAACACCCATGAATGCTCAAGGTGAGCTCATAACTCCTTCGAGTCAAAATTGGTGCCTCGAGGCCATAACAATCATTCTTTGTGACCAACTCGGGTGCTATGATATTTTACACGGCTCCATTCCCTTGACCTTGTGCTTATTCATATGAAATATTGAGATTTCACATATCGAGAGTTTTCACTCCCATTGACTCCAAATATCCTGATGCTCTAAATCACGAAATGGTCCACCTAGATCAACGGTCGGACTTTCTTAGGACTTGATGGCCATGATCATTTCCTTAAACAACTATAGTCACTCGCTGCTTTAATGGGCGCTTATATTTATTTTGGCTCCACTTTCCATATAACCCCACCTTGTGATCATGGGCTCAACTCTTAGGCATGTCTTGATTTTGTGCTTCACGAACTCGCGATGCGCTCCATGCTTGAAAATCCAAGTCACGAAAATCCGACCGCCCAGATCGGTCGAAACACGTCTCTTTACATTGGATGACCCAGATCATATCGGCATTTCGGGGCTAGGGATGTCGGCATTTCTCACTTTCGCCTTGCTGAAATGGATTTCTCCGTGGCTCGGATCTGGCACCACATGTCCCGCTGAACGGACAACCCTGATTATTTTGTGACTTTTTTTTTCGTGAGTCCTTATGACTCAACCCTTTGACTTCTCCATCATGTGAGACAGAGAAACGTTGATCATGCATTGTACATCCTTCCTGGTATCAATGGCTATGATGGGCCTCACGATTTTGGACCTTTTTCCCATTATACTTCGTGCAATTGTATGATCCTGATCACCCGATGGCCATTGATCTGATCTGCTTGAGGGATATTTTCCATTGAAAAATGATCTTCCTCGCTCGCTTGATTTGCATCCATATCAAACTGCTTCAAGTATTTCACTTGGTGCTCATGAATGTGACCTACGAGAAATCACATGGATGACTGATTGAGGGCTCAGGAAAACAAAGGCTCAACAATAGAGGTAAAGAGAAAAGATTTCGTCTTTAGGGAAAACAGAAAGTCTTAGAGCCAATACTTCTCAGGAAAGATGCTAAGGAAAAATAGGTCTATCAAACGGATGAAGGCTAACAAAAGGAAAACTACAAGTCGAGAGGAAAAAACTATGATCAGGTCTACAAAAGGAGGAGAGATAGACAAAATTACAGACCTGGGTAGAAACCACAACTCACAAGATCTTGACAATTTTATGTGCTAACACTATGTATCTGTGGTTATATGTTCATGATATCTTGATTGCAACAATATCTTGAATGGATTCATAAGTTTAGTGTTTACATGTTGTGATTAAAATTGTTAAAAATTAGATAATATTGATTCACCACGCCCCCTCTCATGTAAGTTTTAAAACTATGAAGTAAAGAAATGCATACATATTCTTAAAAAAAACATAAATTAATCAATGGCTCATACACATAGTACATAGGGATTTATGTTGGAAACCCTTAACCGGGAGAAAGCTATACTTCCTTGGTGCCACACCTTTCAATCTTCATTGTATTAATTTCACCATTCACAATACAGTATATACAATATTTTAGGTATTCTGTATCTAACAAAACCCTAATCCCTTAATCCATGATTAATTTAGAAAATGACTAAAAAGAGCAAAATCCGCTAAAATAGAAAAAACTGCCCCAAAATAAAATTGGTTCATTGCCCTGAACCCTGATGGCTTCAGGTTACCACCCAGAGCTAAACATTGTGCATACCCATGGGGGGGGAATCCTCCCCCCGCCCCCTAGGACCCCCCAAGAAAGTGCCCGACGCACATGACACAAAGGGAGAAGGAATTCGGGATCATCAGATGCAGTTTTCAAATCTGATGTGCCCACACACATGCATGCAAAGAATATAACACATACCCAACATTCTCCCACTTGTTTTTTTCTTTTCATACATGGGTTCACAAGATTACATAATCGACAATCTAGGGTAGAAATGCCCATTTTTACTCTACAGCAAGAGAACTTATCTTTGCTCATAGACTTTGTCAATGAATCTGCAACATTCTTCAAACTGTCAACCTTTTCCAACGGCACCTTCTTTTCTTCTACCATGTATCTAACAAAGTGATACGAAACGTCAATATTCTTTGTCTTCGAATGATAAGTAGGGTTCTTTGTCAAGAATATTTCACTTTGACTATCACAATATAATCTCACTGCTTGTTGTACCAACCCAATACCTAAACACAATATTTGTAAGCATTATGCTTCCTTGCTTACATGAGTGGTTGCCATCTATTCAACTTCTATAGTTGAGAGTGCCACTATAGCCTGTATTTTTCTCATCCAACTATTTGCTCCTCTAAATAGGTTAAACAAATACCCACCTGTATATCTTCTGTGATCCATATCTCCAACCCATTTTGCATCAACCAACCCATTTATGTCCAACACTCTGTCTAATCATGGTCTTCCTTGGTATCACAATCCATAACTGGTAGTGCCACGCAAATACTTGAAGACCCTCTTTACTGCTTTCCAATCCTCCTTCCCTGGTTTTGACATATACCTGCTCAAAAAAACCACTACATGTGCAATTTCTGGTCTAGTACAGACCATTGCATACATCAAACTACCAATTGCACTGGAATATGGAACATGGTACATGTCTTCTTCTTCTTTCTGTGTCTTGGGACACTGATCTGCAGATAACATTACACCTATAGGAATAGGAACCTTGATTAGTTTACTTCCATGCATATTAAACCTCTACAATATCATCTCAACATATTTTCTTTGATTCAACTAGAGTTTCCTATTTTCACAATCTCTTTTAATCTCCATTACCAGAATGAAGTTAGTAGCACTGAGATCCTTCATGTCAAATTTGGAGGATAGTTGCGATTGCACCTCCTTGATAACATCCATGTTATTTCCTACCAACAACATGTCATCAACACACAACACTACATACATGAAGTGATTACCAAGCTTCTTGGAATAAACACAATGATCAGACCTACTTCTCACTAATCCCAATCCAAGGATGTATGTGTCAAAATTTTGGTACCACATCCTAGGTGATTGCTTCAAACCATATAGTGACTTCTTTGGCTTACAAACTAGCTCACTCTTTCCCTTCACTACAAATCCTTCTAGTTGGTTCATGTAGACTTCTTATTCCAGATCCCCATGTAGGAATGGTGTCTTCACCCATCTATTCCACTTCAAGATCAATAGCAACAACAATAGATAAAAGAAATATAATAGAATTTAACTTGGCAACAGGAGAAAAAATCTCACCAAAATCAATTCCCTCTACCTGGGAATAACATTTTGCTACTAACTGATCTTTGTATTTCTCCAATTTTTCTTATGCATTAAACTTATTCTTAAACAACCATTTTCTTGCAAAATATTTTCTTCTAGCTGGAAAATCAACTAGATCCCATGCATCATTCTTATCCAAGGGATCCATTTCTTCAACTATGGTATTCTTCCAAAGTTTACTATCATCTGAATTCACTGCTTCCCTGATAGTTATGGGATCATCATCAGTAATAGATAAAGAAAAATTAGATCAAAAATAAGGTGGAATATACCTTTATGGTTACCTTCTCTCCCTCAATGATCTCCTCAATACTAGGGCATGAGGTTCTTCTTCTTCTGCTTCATCTTCTTCAGTTGATTCATATTTTTCATTATCTAACTCAAACTCTATTTTCTCAGGCTCTTCTTTCCTTGGTAGGAATTCTTGTTTGAGAACATCTTTCACCTCTCTAAAAACAACATCCCAACTATAAAAGGTCTTCTTAGTTTCTGGGTTCCAAAGCTTATAACCTTTCACACCATCTTTATAACCAATAAAGATACACTTTTCATCTTTATTATCTAACTTACTCTTATTTTCCTTTGGAACATGTACATAAGCATCACAACCAAACACTCTAAGATTTTCAAGAGAGGGTTTATTACCAGTCCATACCTCGGGTGGATTTTTATCATCCAGCACTGATGAGGGTGATTGATTGACCATGTAACATGTTGTACCCACTGGCTCTGCCTAGAATTATTGTCCTAACTTGACAACACTAAGAATGCTCCTTTCTTTTTCCATCGTTGTCATGTTCATCCTTTCTACAACTCCATTCTGTTGAGGTGTGTATGGAGTAGTCTTATTCCTTTCTATACCAAACTTCTTACAAAATTATTCAAATTCATTTCCACATAATTCTCCACCATTATCTGTCCTCAATACCTTTATTTTCTTCTCTATCTGATTTTCTACCAGAGCCTTAAACTCTTTAAATTTATCAAATACCTCAGATTTCTTTCTAATAAAATAAATTCGTTTGTTCCTTGAGAAATCATCTATGAATGAAACATAATACACAAATTTACCTAGTGATGGAACATGCACAAATCCAAACACATCACTGTGTGTCAAATCTAAGATCCCCTTTTCTCTTGTAGCACCAGATGGTAATCTTACTCGATTCTGTTTACCATATATGCAGTGTTCACATAAATAAAAATCTAGAGTGCAATTAGACATACCTTCAACCATACCTTTACCGTGTAGTGTTCGAAGGACCTTTTCTCCAATATTCCCCAATCTTTGATGCTGCAACATGGTCTTCTTTCCAGGGACAGTATTGGTCTTTTCTTCTTTATTTCTCAACTCAGGTACAATAGAACTGTTACACCCATTAGTATAATTTCTTCCCAACAACTTGTACAGAGTTCCAAACTAAACTCCCCTCATCAACACTATTTCTCCTCATACCATCTTGCAAGTTCCCTTTCCCAATATAATATCCACACCTGCATCATCCAACTTCATTACAGATACTAGGCTCCTGGATAGTTTTGAAATGTGTAGAACCCCAAGGAGAGTTCTAATCCTTCCATATTGTAGAAAAAACTTAACCCTTCCATGTCCCATGATTTTGGCTATCGAGTCATCATATTTTTCATATTCACAGAACTAGTCCCTGTGAGGAGTCATATGATATGAAGCACATGATTCAATCAACCATACACCACAGTCTACATGTGTCCCTGTATATGGTAGGTAAACATCACTTCCTTCTTTAGTGGAGTTTTTTGCCTCTGTGGAATAGGAATTATCATATCCCTTTGGTTTATAAACCTTCTTAGACTTGCAATCTTTCTTATAATTCCATGATTTACCACACTTTCAACATTTCCTCAAATATTTCCTTGGAGACTTATATCTACCCTTATATTTAGATCTCCCCCCTTGAATTCTTACTGGGATTCATGTCGTGGGTATGGCCTCTTAAAAATAAATAATTTGTGCTCTGACCATCCATGCCTTTCTACCTCATCTCTTTAGATAACAAGGATGCAACTACATCGTCATACTTCAATGTAGATTGAGTGGTACCACTAATTGATACAAGCAGATTGTCCCAAGAGTCTGGCAAAGAACATAACAAATTAATACACCTATCTTCTTTTGCAATCATAATATTAATATAGAGAAGTTGAATTACCAGAGTATTGAAGGCATTTATATGTTCTATCACATAATCTCCATCTTCCATCATAATATGATACAACTTCTTTCAAAGAAACAACTTGTTTACCAGGGACCTTGATTGATACAAATTAACTAATGCATCCCATAGTTCCTTGGCTCTAGATTCTCTCGAGACATTTAACAACACCAAATATACCAAGAAGAGTCGAATAGTACTCCTTTCTCTTCTATCCAATTCTACCAATATTCCTTCGACATACTAATAGGTTGTGTACTAGTAAGTTTCTGTACCTGAACATTGTGTACAAGTAGATTGTGTTCTAGTAGACTATGTACCAGTATGCTATGTACCAGGATCCACAATGATCCATTATTCTTTTTATACAAGAAGGTCTTCCATCTTGAGCTTCCATAGCTCAAAGTTTTTATCGTTGAACTTCTCAATATTGATTCTATAAGAGCTTGCCATTCATCTTTCTACACTCAAATCACCACTGCAAAATCTCCTACTCAACCCAAGTTTATCACAAACCCAAGATAAACTTGATCTATCAAGGTCGAGACAAACCCTAAACAAGAAAGGCATCCCCCTGAAGCCAAAAATGGCTTTGATACCAAATGTAAGTTTTAAACCTGTGAAGTAAAGAAGTGCATACAGATTCTTAAGAAAAACAAAATGTAATCAATGTCTCATACACACATTACACACAGATTTACGTTGGAAACCCTTAACTGAGAGAAAACCAGCCTTCCTTGGTGTCGCACCTTTCAACTCTTCCTTTTATTAATTTCATCATTCACAATACAATATATACAATATTTTAGGTATTTCATAGCTACCAAAACCCTAATCCCTTACTCCAGGATTAATTTAGAAACCCGCTAAAAATAGAAAAATCTGCTAAAATAGAAAAAACCACCAAAAAAAAAATGGGGTGCTTCCCCGAATGATGCACGTAACCTAGGGGGGGATCTTGGTCCCCCTGGGACCCTCCAGGAAATCACCTGGTGCACATGAAACAAATGACGAAGGAATTTGGGATCGCCAGACATAGTTGTCGAATCTAATGCACCCACACACACACATGCAAAGAACATATCACATACCCAACATCTCAGTATTATTGAATATTCCAACAAGATCAGTGCACCGATGTTTTTACATGGTAAAACCTCTTTGGGGAAACATCCATGGCCCCAACCAACAAATCCACTTGGATAAATTTCTTAAGGAAAAAGAAAAACTTTGTAAGAGATTTACAAGAGATTTTCTCACAATTGATCATCATCAAATGACCCTCCATGCTCTTAAAATAGAGATCATGGGCCAATCGGGTTTTAAGCTAGAAATCAATGTAACTATTAATATCAAAGAGAATATGAGTCATGGGATCAATTTATGTCAGGAACATGTCATGACTATTGGATTACATAAATACAAATGCATACTAATTCATGTTAAGGAAACACACCAAGAAAAACACTTTTATCTAATAACACATTAGACCAAGTTGATCTTAACAAAATACTAAGAGTCTAAATATCCTAAAAAATATCATCATATGTTCACATATGTGCAGAAAGTTACTTCACCAAAGGGTTTCTAGCCAAAATTAATTTGACTGGTAAAACATACACTTGGACTCAAAACTTTGATTACGAAAGAATTTCCTTGCAATGTAGGGCTTCTTTTGAAATACAGAATTTTGTAGCACAATGCCGCAAAGGGAATAAGAAGGAAAAAAAGAATTAGCATAAATCAAATTGGTGAGTTCGATTTAAGGGATATCATTAGTTAGTCTTAAAATCCAACGAAATGTTATCACAAATAAGTTCTTCAACAATCTCCGAGCTTGTAAAAGGAGAAAATGATTTCTCCATATTCAATTTAGAGAGTAAAGACCTGGCACAGTTCTCAAACAAAGGTAATTTGGGTGGAATAAGTCAAATAAGTAAATGAATTAGAGAAACAAGAACCTCCAGATCAATACTTTATTGAACTAGTAGGAAAGGTGAAGACTATGTCAAATACAAAGAAAGATTGGAAGATAGTAGGAAAGAAAAGAAATCACCATCAACATCTCAACCAATCGTGAAAAGAATTCGGTCTCGAAATATAAAATAATTAGAGGAGAAAGAAAAGAAAGAGAATATTAGAAAATAATAAAAGGATCATGTTACCACTCCCCTTAGCAAGGGTATTTACATGCATTTTTTATTAGTATTTTTTTTCTAACATGGCATGATACTCCTTGATCAGTTAATTGCATTCTGATTTCCTAGAATTTTCATATTTTTCAAGGAGATTCACACTTCTCAAGGAATTGGTCACACCTTCCAGATCTGTTTTGGATTACTTGTGCCCACACTGACCTCTTCTTGACATGTCACATGGAAGATGTTTGAACGCTCTCACTTTTTCATCATTTTTGGATCTATTTTTTCCCTTTATTTGAGGGTCGACCTTCACTCGCTAGCCTTAGTATAATGATGGGGGTTATTATGGTAGCATGTATTAACTTGGAAAGGGTCACTTGAGTGACTTGTACCTAGAAGAAATGATGTGGCACTCATTCAAAGGAAGGTCGATGATGTGGATATAACTTAAGCACACCACTTGAAGACTAATGGGATAACTTTGGGGGATGAGCTCATGCATTTGGAAGTCACTATAGTTGTTGGGGTGTTTCATGGATAATTTTTGTCTTGGAGAGTCATATCCATTCTTCATGGAGGTGCCTTTACGTGTGGTATGGGCATGGCCACTCATTTAATACTTTCTTTGGAGGTTATGGGACATTATATCACATTTCTATGGAGTTGTTTTCATCGATCCGCTTCATTTGGAGAGTTTTATGTCACCTTTTTGAGGAAATTTGTGACTAGTAGAGGCCCATTCAACCATGTTGGTGGATTTCTAGGAGAATATACATGTTTCTTGGGGCCTTTGGAGGCCAATGTGACATCTTGGGACACCATTTTCCTTACTTGGAGGAGAAAAGCTTGTTGGAATACTGAGAGGGGGAGGTGAATCAGTATGAGCACTTTATTATCAATTTTAAACACAATATGTAATCATTAATTTCATGAGAAGTGTATCATCAATATATCATGAGCAGTATAAATCAACAAAGCATAATAGACATCCACAGAAACACAGTACACCATAATTTATGTGGAAACCTAAATGGGAGAAAACTACAAAATGATTTTCTTATATATCAAAATAATACATTCATTGGAAGCACCAACTTCCTAATTCTCTAGCTACAATTGGAAGGATGATACGAACCCCTATTTATAGACTCCGAACTGAAGGAAGCCAAAAATCTTTGAATTCTCTGGCTCCAACCAGAAGGAGGCCACAACCCCCTGATTCTCAAGCTCCAACCTGAAGGAAGCTCCAACTCCATGTGTTCTCCAAAACCAACCAAAAGGAGGCTACAACCTCCTTTCCTTTCCTCGTCCTATTTCCTTGAACTATAAATGCAGACCAAACTATCACTACCATTGATATTATCATTGCCTCTGATAATCAACTTCTAATCAACCTGCCATCAACTTGTCACTGTCACATCAACCTATAACTAATCATCAACCTGTAACATGTCATTGTCACATCAACTTGTAACCGATCATTAACCTATAACATGTCACTCTCATATCAACTTGTAATTGATAATCAATATGTAACTTGTCATTTTTCCTATCACTCTATCTATTATTAATATATCAACCAGATCTACTCATATAGATTGTATCAATATCAAGCATCCAAACCATGTACCAAATGTCCCTCAATAATGCATCATACCCTATACCATAGGATATGCCTCAAGTATATGCCACTATCACAAATATGTGCCTCCAACAATGAAATATAACAACCATATACAATATACCAAGGATATGTCTAAAGCGTGTATCAATGACACCAAAACATAAGAAACCATATACCAAAAGGGCCTCCAAGACATGTCTCAAGCATGTGCCATACCATCCATGATACAAGCCTCAACCAAACATATAAAAGGCATACCTTTACTCATGAAGAAGACCTAGTGCATATAGTTTTCATACCAACAAACTAACTTGGTGCATGTCATATTCAACAAACTAGATATACCATATTCTTCAAAATATTCTCCACAGATCCATGAATGGATCCACTACTATCTATGGATATCCATGCGTTTCTCCATTTCATCCCATGTACATTTATGCCCTTCTGACATGTAACCCGTGGATACCTCAGAAACTAGGGTTACTCACATTTTCTACAACTTCAAGAGGAAATTCACCTTCGACCTTCCTTCGAAAATTTAGACTTTCTACCTTAGACTTAACCTTAGTTTCTCCAATAGACCAAAATTTCTTCACATGATAGATAATCAATAGATATGTGTGTGAATTGTACTTATGGAAGACTCCTTGAGGGGTATTTATTCTTTTTCTAAGTAACTTATTTCCTTGCTTTAGGGGTTTCTAGTTACAACCACTTAATCATTTCATTAATTGTCTTGTAACCTACTAGGGGATTCGTCAACCATCTCTGGGGGTTCCATATTCATGACCTCATAACTCTTCAATTGTGAGGAACCACATGGTGTACCACCTATCACTGGAAAATACACAAAAAGGAATATCCATCTATGACTGTGTTACTTGCATTCACACTGACCTTCATGTCCTTATTCCTAGAAAAAACTTGGGCTTCATGACCACACCTCTAGGGATTCGTGTATACTTCTCCAAATTGTCTTCCCATGAGGGCAATTCTTAGAGCTACACCATAAGGGGACCACTTTAGAGACTTCTCTAAATACACCCATCACATTTGTTGACATTAATGAAAACCACTACTTTTTTAAATCAATGAAAACCCATTGTCCATCAATCTCCCCCTTTAGCATTTATGGAAACACTAATATCATGAGAACACTCATGATCCTTCTCATGCTCCCCCCATGACCATCGCTACCTCTATGACCAGTGCTATGTTATTTCTCTCTATTTCCATGTCTTTGTTCTCTCTCTCCCCCTTTGACATCAATGGGAAAGGATAATTATCCTTGGGGTTGCTCCCCATGCTTACAAGCCTTTTCATTCTCTTCATGGTGCTTCCTCATGTAAATCTATGATGTATATGAAAATCATTCAACATATTATTTACTCATATTCTTCATGTCTTCTACTTCTCTCCCCCTATCTTATTTTTCCTAATGTCATGTGAATCACTGTGGGGCATAAATTATTCCAAGTTTATGTTGAAGATACTCACATATCTCCCTCGAGATAGGTTTGGTGAATATATATGCAATCTACTCTTTTGTCCCAATATACTCTAGCTTGGTGTTCTTTTCTGTAACCCGTTCTCGTAGAAAGTGAAACTTGATCAGAATGTGCTTAATCTTGGAATGCATTACTAGATTCTTAGATATACTAATAGAACTTGTGTTATCACAGAGTATTGGAATAGGCTCATCATATTCCACCTATATATCCTACAAGGTTTGTTTCATCCAAAGAACTTGACTGCAACATGCTTCCGATGAAATATATTATGCTTCTACCATGGAAAAATATATTGATGATTGTTTCTTGCTTAGCCATGATACCAAACACTCACCTAAGTAGAAAAATGCTCCACTTGTACTTCTTCTATCGTCAATACTACATGTACAATCGACATCTGTGTAGGCGACCAAAGATAGTTCTTTCCCTTTTGGATAAAATAATTCAAAATATTATGTTTCTTTGAGATATCTAAATATTGTCTTTACTTCCATAACATGTATTTCCTTCAGTGCTACTTGAAATCTTGCAACCTATGCAACTTCTTGCATCACATATGGTCTTGACACTATCACATAGATTCATCCTTATATTTGCATCCTTAGATTAATCCTTAGTCTCTGATTTGCATTCTTAGATTCACCAACCTTTATCAACTTGCAACTGGTCTGCATAGGAGTACTTACGGGTTTGTAATTTTCCATTCCAAACTTCTTTATCATCTCTCTGATGTACTTAGTTCGGGAAATGAAAATAGCTTTATCATGCTGACATATTTGTAATACCAAAAGAGAGTCAACTCAGCAAGAAAAGACATTTCGAACTCATTATGCATGTCATTTTCAAACTTTTGACTCATCCTGTCATCATCGCTCCCAAAGATAATATCATCTACATAAAATTCAATTATCAGTATATTGTCTCGATCCACTTTTATGTAGATATTGTAATCTACTTTTCCCTTCCTAAATCCATAATGTTGTATATACTTCTCCAACCTTGAATACCATGTTGTAGGGGCCTGCTTGAGTCCATATAATGCTTTCTTCAGCCTGCAAACATAATCTTCCTTTTCCAATAGTATAAACCCTTTAGGTTGTTCGATGTAGACTTATTCTTATAGTTATCCATTTAGAAAGGTTGATTTTACATCCATATGACACACCTTGATTCTTTTGGAACATGCATAGGATAATATCAATGTGATTGCTTCCATCCCAACAACTAGGGAAAATGTATCTTCAAAATCTATACTTATAATTTGAGTATATCCTTTGCATACTAACCTTACTTTGTTTCTGATTACATGTCCATCCTCATTCAATTTGTTTTTGAAAACCCACTTTGTACCAATCATGTTCTTGTTCTTTGGACTTGGAACCAGTTCCTATGTATCATTTTTCTCTATATGATCCAATTATTCATCCATAGCCTTGAACCAATGTTCATCACGGTTTGCTTCTTCAAAATTGCTTGGTTCAACTATAGATAATATTGTTAGATGCCTTTGTTTCAGTGAATATATTCTTCTTCAGGTTTCAACTCCTGCATATTTATTCCCAATAATCTGATATGGTGGATGATTTTTTTGTACTTGTCAGTTGGGTGTCTTGGGAGGTATATGATGCTCATATTCCTCTTTCTCTACCTTTGGCTACTCTTCCTTTTATTTTGCTTCTTCTTCTATTATATATTCTTCGTCATCATGCTCTTTTGAATCTTTACTTCTTTATTTGACCTTCCATACATTTGTCTCACCAGTCGTCACATTTATGCTTTCCACAATTCTATTGAGTCTTGGAATGAAGAATTTATATGATTTTCTTTTTCTTGAATACCCAACTAGTATGCCCTTATCAACTCGGGAGTCAAAATTTCCAATTCTTCCATCTTCTCTTTTGATACAGAATTTGCTTCTAAACACTCTAAAATGTTTCACATGTTTTTATCTTCCTTTCCATAACTCGCAGGGAGTCTTATCATTGTTACTTCTAAGAATTCCTCTGTTCAAGATATGAATTTTTGTATGTACTTCTTGTGCCGAAAATATGTCACTCAACTTGGAATATTTCAACATGGTTTTGTCCATTTCATGTACTATTTTGTTCTTCCTTTCAACAACTCCATTTTACTGAGGTGTCCTAGCTTATGAGAATGGTCTCTTTCTTCCATGTTCACCACATAAATCCATGAATTCCTTTGATGTAAACTCTCCTCCATTGTTTGATCTTAAGCACTTGATTTTCAAGTCCATCTAAGTTTCCACCATCACTTTGTATATATTGAAGTGTTTGAATGCCTTTGAATTCTTCCTAAGAAAGAAAAATGCAGTCATCCTTGTGTAGTTATGAACTAGTAGCATAAAATATTGTTTTCCATTTAATCCCTTTTTTTTGTAAGTCCACATAGGTCAGTGTGTACAATATCCAATGGTTTTTCCGTGGAGTACTCATTTGATTTGAACTTGGTCCTGGTTTGTTTTCCTTATAGACAATGCTCACATAAAGTGTTTGTTGTCTTTGAGATCTCAAACATTTCTTTCACTGATTCATTTCTGTTGATTTTGACAAGGTTATCAAAGTTTATGTGACCCGTTCTTCTTTTCCAAAGCCAACTTTCATTTTATTTTCCTAAGAAACATCTTTCCCTTCCAATTTCATTTAGGAAATATATGTTGTTTGGGGTTCTTCTAGTTGTAGCTGCTAATTTTCCTGATCCTTCTTTCCTTATCTCACATTTTTCTAAGTCAAACAAAATTTTGTGTCCTTGATCATACGTTTGACTTACACTTAGAACATTGTGCTTCATATCTTTGACCAATAGAACATTTCCTGCCTTATCATCTTTGCTTCCAAGCTTGATTGTGCCTCTACCTATGATTCTGTCTGAGTTATCATTTCCAAATGAAATCGATCCATCTCGTTTCTTATTTAGGGTTAGAAACCTTTTTTTGTCACCTATCATATGATTTGAACAACTGTTGTCAACATACCACCCACTTTTCTTGTGTTACGCTTGTAGAGAAAGCAAGCATTCTTTAGTGTTGAATTGATCTAGCTTCCTTCTCCACATCCTTTGTTGTCCATGTTTGATATTCTACTTTGGTTCCCTTGGAGGAATAATTGGTCTACAATCTTTGGCCATGTGTCCGAAATTGTTGCACTTGTAGCATTCTACCTCATTACTTAGTGAACCGAAACTGTTGTGATTTCTATTATGTGCTTCATGTGACTTTCTAGGATAAATGTGGTTCAAATATCCTCCATAGTTTCTTATGTTCTTTTCATAGGCTCTACAGTTTGCAACTTTGTGTCCAAAATTGTTACAATAATAACATAAAACAAGAAAAATAGTTTGATACCTTGATGTAGGGGATCTTCAGAATGGTGTTTCTCTTCTGAATCCTTATTCTTCTTGAGATGTTGTTGATTGCTGATTTTTTGTTATGAATCTTCTAGGTGATCAAGTTCCTTTGTGATTTTCTTCTTGAGTCTTTCTATACTCCTTTTTCTTGATAGTTCCTTTGATGATTTTTGCATAGTTGCTTTGTTCTGCTTCCTATTATGTTGTCTTGGAGCTTGAAATTTTTTGAATCTGCATCTGGTTGTATCCTAGCCCATACCTTTCATAGTATGGCCTTTTATTGCTGATGATCCCATCCAATATTTTGGTGTTATTTTATTGAATATCTTTCTTACGAAGATCTTTTCTTAAGATGTTTATTTCTGCTTCCAATCTTTCAATCATCTTCTCCTTATCTTCTAACTGATTTCTGAGTGTTTATTCAATCCTTCTATCTTCTTCTACCTCGATTTTTAACTTCATGATTATCTTCTCGATTTCTACTAAGTTGGAAAATTGAGATGCTTCTTTCTTCTTTAACTCTTCCTTGAGTGACTTTTTTTTATTTCTTTCCCTAGTTCTTGTAAGGCACTGATTAATTCTTCTTTGAGATCGACTTTTCCTTCTTCTTCGAGATATTTAGAATATTATTCATCATCTTCTAATTCCATGAAGAGTTTTATTTATGAATCATTGTCACTATCATCATCCTCGTCTAATGAGGAGATGACTTTGTTTGAGTAGAAATTTTTCTTGAAGAATTTATTTTTGTTCCTTCTCTTGTCTCCTTTTTTATTTTTATTTTTCTTTTTAGGATATTCTTATTCATCACTACATTTATTATTAGCATAAGGAAATTTAGAAGCAAAATGACCAATACCATCACAATTAAAACATTTCAATGGAAGCATACCTTTGTACTTGTTGGTTCCTCTTTTTAACTTCCTTACGAAATTTTCCACTCCTTCATCTTTAGAATCATCATTGCAGCTACAATTTGGTTTTGAATTTTGCTTGTTTTGCTTCTTTGTCTTCTTGGATGATTTGAACAATGCTTTCTTTTTGACTGGGTTCTCTTGTTCTATCCTAATTTCATAAGTTGTGAATATTCCATGTAGCTCTTTCATGCTCAAACTGTCGATATATGTTCTTTCTTCCAGGGATAATATCTTAGGATCAAATCTCATAAGTAGGGATATTAGAAAATTTTGAACGACCTTTGATTCATCAACTTCTTCTCCCAATCCTCTAATAGTGTTCACTATTTCGTCAATTCACAAAAAGTAGGATGCAATGTCTTCATATTCCTTCATCTTCAATTGCTCAAACATATCTCTAAGGGTTTGAATATTATCTCCCTTGACGTTGGTATATCCTTCGTAAATATTTTGAATTTTATCCCAAAGATCCTTTTCGGTCTTGAAATGCATAACTTTGACAAATATAGAATTATCCAGACTGGTGAGAATGGTGCCTTTAGTATTTGAGTTGTCTTCGTTGAGTTTCTTTCCATATTTTTCAGTTGGGGGAGTGGATGGCACTGCATATCCATATACTACTGACTTCCAAACATCAAATACATGTTCCTGTAAAAATTTTGCATCCTTCTATTCCAAAAGGCATAGGTCTGACCACCAAATCTTAGTGCTCCAATCTTAGTGTATTCCATAATATCCTTCCAGTGGTTAAACTATTTCTTGAAGGACCTGCTCTTATACCAATTCTTGGAATATTGCGAGGGGGGAGGGGGGGGGTGAATTAGTATGAACACTTTATTATCACTTTTAACCATAATATGTAATCATTAATTTGATCATAAATATATCATCAATATATCATGAGAAGTATAAATCAACAGAGCATAATAGAAATCCGCATAAACAAAATACAACATAATTTATGTGGAAACCCAAATGGGAGAAAACCATAGAAATATTTTCTTATATATCAAAATAATACATTCAATGGAAGCACCGACTTCTCAATTCTCCAGCTACAATTGGAAGGAGGCTATGACCCCCTATTTACAGGCTCCAACCTGAAGGAAGATACAACTCCCTGAATTCTCTAGCTCCAACCAGAAGGAGGCTACAACCCCCTAATTCTTAGGCTCCAACCTGAAGGAATATCCAACACCCTGTGTTCTCTGGGACCAACTAGAAGGAGGCTACAACCCCCTTTCCTTGCCTCGTCCTGCCACCCTGAAATATAAATGTAGACCAAAATGTCACTATCACTACCTCTAATAATCAACATGTAATCAAACTATCATCCAACATATCACTGTCACATCAACCTATAATTGATCATCAACCTATAACATGTCACTGTCACATCAATTTGTAACTAATCATCAACATGTAGCCTATCACTCTCATATCAACCTATAACTAATCATCAATCTATAATCCGACACTATTCTTTTCACTGTATTTGTTATTGATATATAAACCAGATATTGTCATATAGATTTTATCAACATCAAGTATCTAAACCATGTACCAAATGTACCTCAAGCATGCATCATACCCTATACCATAGGATATGCCTCAATTGTATATTCCTCAAATATATTCCACTATCACAAATATGTGCCTCTAACAATGAACCATAACAACCATATACAATATACCAAGGATATGTCTCAAGCATGTATCAATGACACCAAAAAATAAGTAACCATGTACCAAAAGGGCCTCCAAGACATGCCTCAAGCATGTGCCATACCATCCATGATACAAGCCTCAACCAAAAATACAAAATACATACCTTTACTAATGAAGAAGACCTGGTGCATACAATTTTTATATCAACAAAGCAACCGTGTGCATGTCATATTCAACAAACAAGAGATACTATCTTCTTCAAACTCTTCTCCGCAGATCTGCAATTGGCTCCACTACTGTCCATGGATATCCCACTTTTCTCCATTGTAGCCCACATACATCCGAGCCCTTATGACCTGTAACCTATGGATACCTATGAAACTAGGGTTACTCACATTTTCTGCAACTCCGATACTTTCACCTTCCATCTTCATTCGCAACTTCAAACTTGCTACCTAAAAATTAACCTCAGATTCTCCAATAGACCAAAATTTCTTCACAAGATAGATAATCAATATAGATGTGTGTGAATTGTACTTATGAAAGGCTCCTTGAGGGATATTTATACTTTTGTTAAGTAACTTCTTTCCTTACTTCAGTGGTTTCTTGTTACAACCACTTAACCCTTTCATTGATTATCTTGCAACCAAATAGGGTCTTTGTAACCCATCTTTGGGAGTTCCAACTTCATGACCTCATCACTCCTCAATCGTTAGGAACCATGTGGCATACCACTTATCATCAAATATGAAATGACAAGGACATCCATATATAAATGTGTTACTTTCATTTACATTTTCCTTCATGTCCTTATTCCTCAAACAACTTTGGGATTCATGACCACACCTCTGAGGCTTCTTGTAGACTTCTTCA
Organism: Picea glauca; assembly: GCA_000966675.3. Taxonomy (NCBI): domain Eukaryota; kingdom Viridiplantae; phylum Streptophyta; class Pinopsida; order Pinales; family Pinaceae; genus Picea; species Picea glauca. The sequence continues at coordinate 349,554 of JZKD02S1672977.1, read as the reverse complement.
AAGTGTCTTCCTGTGAGGTCCATGCTTAGAGATACACCATAAGGGGACCACTTTGGAGACTTCTCCAAATACACCCATCACATTTTTTTGACATCAATGACAACCACTGGCATGTTGACATCACTAACAACCCACTATCCAAGAAACCTCTATTTGGGGGTTTAATTCATCATATTCATTGTACATGTGGCTTGAACACCTTTACTTTATTGTTGTGTCAAAATTAGTTAGTTATATTTTATTTTTCTTAGGCTAGATCTAAGGAATCACATACATAATTATTATTTTATTGTAAGAGGAAGTTAGGCCTCACTCTATAAATAGAGGATCCATTCCTCATTTGTACTCATGGTTGGATAATTTGGAGCTCTCTCTTTTGGAGCCAAATCGATATATATTTTTTGGAGTATTTTTGGTGTTGAGGGTTCTTTATTTGTGGATGAATGTTGTCAACTATTGAATATTTTCCGACTTGGTTTTATTTTTGTGCATGAATATTGAAGCTGGGGTTTTTCAAGTCCTCTACAAATCCTTTCAAGATAGATCCATATAGGGATAACTTTATCACATGGAGGAATAATTTTAGGGTTTATCCTCATTCTTCCTTGTTTATTTGGTTAGTTTTTGATACTTTGCTATTTGTTTCTCAAATAATTTCATCAAATCATAGTTTATTTTGTATGGTGAAATCTATTCCCTTGAGGAAACCCTTCTTGTATACCTTGAATCCATTGTTGATATTGATTGGGTGAGGGATTACTCGATCTCTTGGTGCTAGTCTCAAACCCTAATCCTTAAAGGAAATAAGCCAACTCCCCAAAGGGTTTTCTTTTTTACCTCATTTACTATTGAATCACCTTGAATCCATTTGCCTAGTTGGACTTGGCACTAATCTCTTGATGTCCTTCCATCACTTTTCCAAAAACCCTAAAAAAATCTTAACCTCATTTTATGAAGGCTACTCTCATCATCACCTTGTGCTTCATTGCTTGGTCTTAGTAATCCTAATAGGGAATACCCCCCTTGAGCTAGAGGAGAGATAGCCTAAATTTGCAGAGGATAGGTTATTGAGGTGACAATGTTGACATTCCTAGAGGTTTCCCTTGGATTTTACCTTGTGTATTAGGGATTTCATCATCATGTACAATTTGGGTTGTCGCAGATCCAATTAGCATCAAATCTTTAAATCATGTTTTCTAAATATATATGTATATTGAATGTTTTCTATAAAGAGTATACCTACAACATTCATATTTATGTAGTATCAATAAGACTAAAAATACTTATGTTTATATGTTTATAGAAGACAATGGAGATATTCTGATGATAGCCTTGATAGGATTTGTTTTGAAACAACAGGTTAGCTTTCTTTGTAATTGATTGTTACACACACATAAATTAAACTATAAAATAGCTTTAAAGGTAATTAGAATGCGAGTCATACAAAAACTCTTTTGGCCGAGAATATTTAGATTTCATTGGCTTGAATTTTACTCTTGACCCAAAGTTATCAAACTTACTACTAATGAATTTTTCTTCACATTATCTTTTACAAAAAGGTTTTTCAGCTTTCTTCGTAATGAAGTTTTTCAATTTTCTTTGTAACGAAACAAAAATTGTAAACCACAAGAATATGTTGATATGATTTTTGTTTTTGTTGTTTACTCTATTTCGATAAATAATAAAAAATATTACCTAAACCCTGAAAATAAAGAAAATCACTTAAAATATGCACTTATATTTTTTTTCTCTAAAATAATAATAGTTATTAAAAAGCTAGAGTAATTATCCTTTCCTAAAAGTTTAATATGTAATTGATAAATGTAGGATTTATCCCACTATACGTCCATAAACATTAAAAAACAAATATTAGTATGGACGTAACATGCTTCTCTACCAATTTCTTTTGTACGTAAATGTAAAATTCTTAAAGAAAATACGACTTCTTGATTTTTATTTTTTTCCTAGAGGTATTTATTCATGTCTCTAAATAATATTGTGTCTATGAACCCAATACTTGCATATTTTGATTGTTATGTTATATGTATTTATCATTTATGTCTATAATCCATTACGTTTCATCTAAAAACATAATGGTTAAAAAAGTTATCCGTTCTTCCTAAGTATGGAATGGTTGAAAAAAACTATTTTCATATTATTATTCATTTTAAGTTTTGTTGGTGTAGCATGGAGAAGCGTTAATCAACTCTTATATTCATTTTAAGTTTTGTTGGTGTAACATGGAAAAAAAGAGGTTGGTTTTTGTTATCCAAATAATTTATAATTTTAGTGTTTCCTGAACCATATAAGTGTAATCAAAAGTGGAATAACGAAGAAGGTTTGGTTATCCTTTCTCCACATAGATTTACTTAAAGTTATATACTACCTATATAGCTAAAAAGCCCATCCCCTTACATCATATACTGATGCGAAGGCGAAATGAGGCAATGCGAAGGCTGCATTAAGCCTTATAAATGAGGCGATGCGACATGATTCGTTAAAAGATGTATTGTTTTTCCCTAAAGAGTAACACTTGAGAGTAAGTAAAACTTTATTTAATGTTTTTTCTATTAAGGGATTAATGGAAAAGGGTTGATCAATCCTTCTACATAATATTAATTTCATTCAAAAAGTTTTCTCCATGGCTTTTTGTTTGTAGCAAAAAGATAAAAGGGTCACTTGACCCTTTTCCAAATAATTTTTAATTTCAACTTTTTTTGGGTTAGAGAATTATAGATTTGAAAGTGGAATAACGGAGAAGAGACTACCAACCCTTCCTCATATGATTTTTCTTTAAATCCTTCACTCTTACTTGTAGAAGAGTATTATTATTTGGATATGAATGGAGAATGGTTGGTCATTACTTCTCCATATAATTTATATCTTCAACATTTTCCTTGAATATACTAGGGATTCAATATCGAAGGAAAGAGGAAGGGTTCATCGAATCTTCTCCATATTCACGGTCACTAAATCATTCTCTTTCATGCACAACAGAGCTCTCTTGTTATGAGGGAAATTAGGATGAGGGAAATTAGGAAGGGTCAACTAACCCTTCTTCATATTGATTTTCATTAAAAGAATTTTCCCCACTCATCATATAATTTTTTTTTATAGCATAAAGAGAAAGGATTGAGTAACACTTCTCTAAATAATTTCAATTTTCATATTTTCTCATACCAAAGAACTATTTATTTGACATAGACATAATGGATAAGGGTTGACAACCCTTTCTCATATATTTTTTCTCTAAATCCTTCACTCTCACTTGTAGAAGAGTATTATTGTTTGATGACGAATGAAGAGGGGTCGCCCAACTTCTCTACATATTTTTTTTTATCTTCAATGGTTTCTTTGACCATATAAGAATAGATTCCACATGAATATAATGAGGAAGGGTCAATCGACCCTTCTCTATATACATTGTCACTTAATCCTTCTCTCTCGGTCATATAGGAGTTTTATTAACATGATAAGAATGAGGAATGATCAACTAAACATCTACATATTAATATTCATCAAAAGAGTCCCCCCACTAATTGAAGTCGTTTTACTTGTAAAAAAAATAGAAAGGATTGGCCACCCATTCTCTAAATAATTTATAATTTCATTGTTTTCTAGACCAGAGAACTATAGATTAGAAAGTGGAATAATGAGGAAGGGCATGTGTTCCCTTCTTCATACCCAATGTCACTTAATTGTACTCTACCACCCATATAAGAGTATTCTAACTAGGAAAAAAATTGGGAAGGGTGAAATGAACCTTATACAAAATATGAATTTCCATTAAAAGTGTCTTCCCTACTCATAACAAAAATTTTATTTAAAGAAAAAACTAAAAGTTTTGGTTAACCCTTCTCCAAATGATTTATAATTTCATTTTTTCACCTAGATAATTTTAGATTAGAAAGTTGAATAATGGAAAAGTATTGGCCGACCCTTCGTCATATAAACTTTCACTAAATCCTTCACTCTCACTTATAGAAGAGTACTCTTCTTTAGAGACTAACCAAAAATGGTTCATGGACACGTCTTTGTGTAATTTATATCTTCATTGTTTTTTCCAACAATATAAAAAGATATTATATATGGAAGGAATGAGAAAATGTTGGTTATCCCTTATCCATATATATTATCACCTAATTATTCTTTCCCTATCAATTTTCACATGTAATTCTAAGTGACTAATTTCAGATATGAAAATTAATTCCTAGTGATCAAACAATAAACCCTAGTTGTTATCACTAAACAATTTTACACTGAAATTATGCCATTAAATTACAACAATGAAAACAACAAGATCTGAGATAAATCATCCACACACTTGAGACATAACTTTTTTTTTTCTATAAATGTCAAATTCAGAATTTTTCTGAAGGAAAAATCAACCTTCTCCACAGTGTCAAAATCAACATAAACTAAGGATAACTTAGTTCTCTTCGGCAAATACAAAGTCAAAAAATTAGCCACAAAATCATTTGCCTACAAATCTGTTGCATCTACCTGCACTACCTCCTAACATCAACCATATGGCTACTAGCATCATCCTATACACACTACTAAAACTGCCCAGAAAATCCAAACGTGCGAGTTGTACCTTCTCATTCACATGTGCAGAATGTCACACATGACTATACATACTGTACGGACTATTTGTACAGTTTTGTTTACATGTGAGAATTGTATATCTCCTTCACGTGTGCAACATGTTCCACACATGTAGTTGTACTCCTTCCTCACATGTGTGGCATGCTTATTCTCTCTTCCTCACATGTGTGACTCACACATGTGCCCTCTCTTGGCTGGAAAAGAAGTCTTCCTTGGCTTGAAAAAGAAAAAAAATATTCCAAGAAACCCTAGGCCAGATTTGCCACAATTGTAGAATTTTCCTTGTTGAAATTTCCAATCTCCTAGCACAAGTTAACTATCACTTATGCTAACTCCATAATGACATAATGAGATTTGTCACAATCTCTCCTCTCCTTATATAGGAGTCCAATGAGTGAGTTAAGGAGCCCCTTCTAAACTCAACATTTAATTAGAATATTTAATTCCTCTTTGTGGGTGTGAAACACCAACACAAACCCACAAGGCCCATCACAAATCCCATGAGGCCCCATCCTCATACCAAGGGCATTTTCACTTAAACAAAGGTGTAAAATGGTGCCAATGAATATTTCCACATGCCTAACACTGTGGCCCCTTGTGGGAATTCCTCCCAATGCTACAAAAGAATCAACACTCCCTCTTAGTGACGGAGGAATTCCATCCTCCATCACCAGGAAGTATCTATGTCTTCCATACTGGATCTTCTACCACACTTGCACTACAATCCTCCTAAATGGTTGCTCCATATTTCACCGAAGCAAATGCTGCTCTCCAATCCTTATGAATAGTTTCTCCCTTGGTCATTGAAGCAAATCCTACCATAATATATGGGTCCTCCATGGAGGATACATTTCTTTTATAAGCCTCCTTCTTCAAATCCTCCTATCTGGCCTCCTCAACCCATGAAACCTTCTTGAAATATTCCTCTCTCCCATATGTACTTGAAGGTATACTTCCTCTAGATGAGTGATTCTCCCTCTGAGCCTATTGATCCCATGTCAAGCCAAAATTCCTATGAACATTCCTAGGAGGATTATCCTCCCCACTCAATCCTGAGAGCTAACTCACTCTCAACTCTGGCTCCCTCTGTGCCTGTACCACTTGTGGAGATATCTTCTCCCTACGAACCAACACTATTGGTGGAACTACATGCTTCACCACTGGAGGAAATATCTTCTCCTCATTTGTCTTTCTGCTACTGTTGGCCATATCTCACATAGTCTAGCCCTCCATCTTGAAACAATATATGGTAGCCCTTCTTCTCAATCTCTGAGAATGAGAGTAAACTCCTCTTGATCTTTGGCACCCATAACACATTTGATTCCCTCAACACTTCTCCTGAATGCAACGATAACGCCATTTTACCAGATCCTCGTACTTCATTTTTGGTCCCCATACCAAGCTCCACACACAAATACGAGCCAGTATTTGTGAAGTTGTCAAACAACTCTTGTGCACCTATCATATGGCAAGAGGCTTCACTATCTACAAACCAAGTTCCACTACTAGAAACTATACCTAAAAGGGTAGATACCAACAAGATCTCTCTATGAAACATGTCTACAACCTCATCAACCTCTATTGTTGATTCCTTCTTACCTCTTCCCTTTCCCTTCTAGTGTTGACACTGTGAAGCATAATGAACATAGTCATGACACTCAAAAACTTTGATATTACTAACATCCTTATTCTGTCTCAGTTATAGTGATACTTCGCTCTCAAGAGAAGCCCTTCTTCCAAGAGAACCTCTTCTTCCCTTCCTAATGCATGTTGCAATGGTATGGTTCTCATCATTTCTTCTCTTCTACAAGACATTCATGGACTCTAATTGAGTCTCCTCCTATATACAATCATTCCATTGATCCAGGTGGATATTGATGGCCACCCACCTATTTTGACTAGCTCCTCTTGACGGTTTTTAGTTCAGCACGTTCTTATGTACTTATTTATAATTGTGGGTTATAAACTTTTGGGATGTATGAATCCCTACAAATATTCCATGTGGATACTGGTGGCCACCCACCTATTCCAATTGGATTATTTTGGAAGTTTTCACGTCAGCACATCTTTATGTACTTCCAGGGCCATTTTGGGGCCCTAAATAATGTTTTTTTGGCTTTCCATAGTCACACTGTATATAGAGTCAGAGTTTGATGGCATAATGTGTATTTCTTTAGAAGACTTTTCCAACAAGCTATCATACGACTAAAACAGAGGTCATATGCAAAAGTTACGACCCTAGGAAGTTGAGGTACCAACTTACCCATCGAGGCCCACATAACTTTTGGTGTTCCATCTCCTAGGGTTAGGTTTTTAGATGTTTAGGGTTTTGGAAATCATGAGTAATGTTAAAAGGGCCTTTGGAACCTCATTGTAATCATTCATCTCAGATGGATGCACGTAGTAGCCACATCTCTTCTTAGAGTTAGCTACCACCATTCGAGCAAGTTGTTTTCAGTTCTGGGGTTTTACATTTTTAGCCTATTTTATTATTCAATAGAAGTTATTGTTCAGTGGATATTTGTTATTGTTCTTTGCATCTCTGTGTTATTGTATTCAGTCTATTATTCATTTCGTTCCGCTCATAAATCTGGATCAGTGGTATCAAAGTAGTTTTCTCTTCATTTATTTTTCTTCGTGCATGTCCCCGACAAGATCTGGGTACCAGAAGTTGGGACTTGAACCAATCGAGCCTTTACAAGATCGGTCATGTTGAGCATGACAAAAACCCATGGGGGATGAAAATAAATATAATGGAGCATGAAATCCTTTTAAAATGTTTCTCTACGAATCCCTTGCACGACAAAGGAATGAAATGATGGACAACTTTGCATAGATCCTTTAGTAGCTGCCCACAGGAGACACATCTTCATCAAGCAGCCATGCAACCCCTTTCAAGGTACAGGTAAATTTTGATATTTCATTATTTTAAGGATTGATAGATGCAGATGCTATAGGTAAATGGTTGAATCTGTTCGAAGGGTATTTTTTAGTCCACAATTTTTTCGATAGGGAAAATATTACTTTTGTACTCTTCAAGGTCATCGCCCATGTTAAGAACTAGTGGGATACTTACTCTGTGAAAAGGGCCATAGAGGAATCTACAATATTTTTAGTCTCCCCCACATGGCATTCCTTCATGGATTCCATTAAATAACAATACTACCTTGTTGGAAGCTACAAGGACCAGTACACAAGATGTACCACCCTCTGTTAGGAAAGGGACCAAACAGTACCATATTTCACCAATATTTTCCATGCCTTGTGCACCAAATTGGGTATCAAAGATTGTGAGAGACATCTGGTGATAAAATATTGCAATTGTCTGCATAGATACGTTCAAACAAAAATGGATTTTCTGGACATCGCATCATTGGGTGCGACTTATAGATATGTTGTCAACATAGAGCATAAATTTAAGCAGAAGAGGCAAGAACTTGGATATGAAAACTCCTCATAGCCGAAGAAGGGAAAAAGCAGCCCCAACCCACAAAACAAGGGATAGAAAAAGTATGGTAACTCTTAGGATATCCAATCCAAGATACAACACAATAAGGGTAATGATAAGTCGAAGAAGGACATGGGAAAATGGTGTGAATACCATAAAATCCCTTGGTACAACACCGAAGAATGTCATTCCAAGAATTCACTAGTGGCCAAGCTAATATATTTCAAGTCAGAGGTAGATTATGACTCCAAATCAAATTCAAAAGGAGGGAAGTGAATTATTGATTTTGAACCCAGTTCCATGGTTGCTACCACCAAAGTCCATCCAAGTGAACCAGAAGAACCAGAGGAAGGGGAACACCTTTTTCACTCATGGATGTGGGTAAACGGGGGTCCACTTTGTTTCATTATTGATAGTGGTAGTCAGAAGAACCTGATCTTAGTAGAGGTCATCAAGCGACTAGACCTACCGACGACACCACACCTGCAACCCTACATCACCAGATGGATTCAGAAAGGAAGAGATCTTTGTGTTAGCCAACAATGTCGTCCTCCCTAAGGCATCAAGCCTTTCAAAAATGAGGTATTGTATGATATTTATCCCCTTGAAATTTGTGATGTTCTTTTAGGACAACCATATTTGTGGAAGCGACTTGTTGTGTATGAGTCTAGACCCCATAGTGTTATTATTACTTTGGGGAGACAATTGTACATGATACCAGAGGTAGTGTTGCCTACCACTATTTATTTAATCTTTGCTAAGCAATGTAATAAGGTCATTTCATAGACCGAGATTTTTTTTTTTTTATGATTCGTGCTCACAATAAGTAGAAGGTTTCCACCACATCTGTGGCCTCTACATATAGCCTCTCTTTGTAGCAGTAGAAAGTGTATGCAATCGTGGGAGAGTAAAGAGACATCTTCTCCTCACCCACAGGGGTACCGAATCACTGCCAATTCAAGCATCCAATTGATCTAACCCTAGGTGCACCTCTTGCTAATGGACCATTTTATCGTCACTCGCTGATGGAAAATGATGAAATAAAGCTTTATATCCAAGAGTTTATTCAATAGGAGAACATCAGACCCATCTCCTCCCCTTGTGGAAGACCAATTGTACTGGTGCAAAAGAAATATGGGACATGGTGTCTCTGCATTGATTACAGAGAATTAAACAAAATCACAATCCCGAATCGGTACCCAATTCCCAGAATTGATGACCTTCTTGACCAACTCAAGGGGAAAATGTTATTCAATAAGATTGACTTAAAGTTTGGCTACCACCAGGTTCTCCTCGAACCAACTAATGTATGGAAGAAAAATTTCAAATCTAAAGAAGGTCTCTTCGAATGGCTAGTCATTCCCTTTGGATTAACAAATGCACCAACAACTTTCATGAGGTTGATGGATGATGTATTGATACCAACTCTTGTGTGGTGGTCTATTTGGATGATATCCTCATCTTCAACAGAACTTGGTAGGAGCACATGCAGCATATTCAACATGTTTTGATCACTCTGTGATAACACAATATATATACCAATCTGGAAAAATGCTCCTTTGGCATGAACAAGGTCCAATACTTGGGCTACATTGTTGATGAGCATAGAGTACATGTTGATCCAACTAAGATCCAAGTCATACGTGACTGGCGAGCCTCGACCACAATAACCGAGATTCAGAGCTTCTTGGGACTTGCCAAATTATATCGACGGTTCATGTTGGGATTCTCCCATAATGTATGGGCCCTCATCCAAGTGACCAAGGGTGGTGGCAGGGAAACTTTCACGTGGGTGATCGGAAAAGATCTTTTAAACGAAAATGGTTGAGTTATTTAGCATGTGTTAAATTACCATTTAGGAAACTAATGAAAGAGGAAACATAACAACCATTAATGAACATACATATCTGAACATAAGCATGAATATCATAAAATCATAAACACCAATGTGATAACAGAGTTCAACAATCTCGCCTACGTCTCCGGGCCTTTGTCTCAGTGGGTGAGGTTTTCTTATTTCTATTCGAAGCTTTAAATGTACATCATGAAAGTTTCAATGGATTACAAAATTGATCTGGTCATGTTCTACCAAAACTCAAGAACCCATCAAAACTGACGGCATCCAAATCAAATGAACGAAGCTCCCAAAAATGGCCCGCAAAGGTGCGCTCCTCAATAGTCTCCTTGCATAAAAATGGTTTTTCCTCAATATAAACAACATTTATCTGCTTTGAATGTCCCCCTTTGGCTTCAAGAGCCTCTTTTGTTTATAGGCCTAAATTTGGTAACCATATCCCAACTTCCCCCCCAAGATCTGGCCTTAAAAAGGGCCTAAGATCCTCCAAAAATGGATAAAATCTCCAAAACCTGTTGAAGAAATCCATTTGGAAAAATATTTGGGGTGCATCCCTTTTTTCCTAGGCTCCTGGTCACTTGGGAACCCTCCATGTGCCCCTGGGATGGCGCGTTCATTGGTCTGGCCCCTTAACTCTCGGCCCTCGGTCACATGTATGGCAATGTGGCCTCGGGATTTTGCTCCACGCGCCAACTTGGTTAAGCCCCCTAGTTAATAGGTCATCGGTTATGCCCCTAGTCGGCGGGATAGCCCGATAGACCAAGGCTAAACTTTAACTTATGCATGCAAACACAAAATTCCAACACTGGGTCATATTGCTGACAGTTGGTAAAGCCCGAAACCGGGGACTAGTCTCAGAACATCTGCGCCAACCGTCTAGGAGTGTAGACATATGGTAAGGTCTCATGTAGGTATGTCAAAGTTGGGGCTAGGCACCAGCCCTATTTTTTTCCCAATACACAAAGCTTGTAGCCCGACCTACGCGAAGCATCTGCACCCATGGAGGTTCATGGTTTGAATCCAGTGGACTCCAAACCAATTTTTGATAAAAAAAACAATGACCAATAAATGGGTGCCATGTGGAATCCCATGTCTGGGCCACGTGGAACCACGTTGTTCGCCGTTAACATGCCACCTATCAAGCGCCCATTCATCCAGCTGTCGTCCCAGGTGTCATGCCACTATACCTACCACGTGTCGTATGGATGTATGGCCCTACCACGTCAATCGTATGGACGTGCCATGTGTCACCCTTGCAGTGGTGACACGTGTCACACTCTAATTGGTCCACTTGTCTGACATGTCACCAGTCCATACGCTCAGTCACCTTGCCATGTGTCAATCCATACACCCAGTAAACACACTTGCCACATCAGCACATTGTACCCTACCACATCAGGTGCACAGCTATATGGCCGGTACAGTTAGCTTTCGTGTGGCACTGTACAGACTTTACATTCATCATTTGTTTTGCTTGTTTGGCCAAATGAACAGATCATGATATCTTGGTCATACGATTTCCATTTGAGACTGTTCAAGTTGTGTTGGGTTCATAACATCGAGGCCTATGCACACATCCATTTTGAAGATATTATGATCACTTTGATTTTTAGGCCTTTCTGAGCCCCATCTGGCTCCTAGATCCAATTATGGATCACACCTCCCCACTAAAGACCTTTTGGTCCTCCAAAAGGTTACAAAATTAAACTTTACGGATTGCATACTCATAAGGAAAAAAACAAACACTATGTTGTACAAAAATGATGTTATAACATGTCATCATTTCAACATATGTGATTACATTAATGGAAGCAAAATACAATGAAGATGTGACATCCACTTCTGGAAAAACCAAGTGACTATTTTCTTTCCTCCATGGTGTTCATCTTGCTTCGCTAGTAATCCTTCTTCCTTCCTGAGTACATGCGCACTCCTTTTGTACTTCTTCGGACGAAGCTCTGGATTAAGCTTCCAACAATTAGCCTTTTGATGTCCACCCCTGTTGCAATAAGTGTAGTGATTTTTTGGCATCCAAACTTGTTTTCCCTTCTCTTTCTTCCATTGTGGAGTTGAGTCTTTATGTCGTGTCTCCTTCTTGGTTGACATAAACTTCATGTACAAATATTGCCTCTTCCAACACTTGGAAACACAATTCTTGGGTGAATGACAAAAAGTACAAGGATACATATTCCACAAGTTTCGAATTACATGATTATGTTTTTTATAATAAAAAAGATAATTGGAAAAATCATGACCATTATACCTTCCTTGTTGATCTTCACTTTGCTGTGGAGATGAATTTCATTCGCTATCACCATCAAGGAGTGATACACCATCACCTTTTGTGAATCGATCTTGCAATGACTTAGGCGGGTCATTTGAATCATTACTTGCTTCTGATGTTTTGGAGACCATCTTGGATAATGCTCCAATCTCCTCTTCGCCATATCCCAATCCTAGATAACGAGGTATTTCCACAACCTCTATGGGATTATCGATACCTTGTCCCTTTCTTCCAAGGCCCTTTACTTCATATCCCATACTGGTTAGGAATTTCAAACCTATACCTCTTGTATTCTTTTCAAATGCACCAAAACCATCTTGATGGGAACAATGCGAAATTGATGAATGACCTTCACTGCATACCTCATAGATGTTTTCTAAAACAGATGTAGAAGGAAATTCCTTCAATTTTTCTTTTCCTTTGTTGTTCTTTGAAGATTTCTCTTGAACCGATCTCTTTCGTTCCAAGTAGTCTTCATACAACACTTTCACAATCTCAAACATGGCAAAGAGATTTTTTCGCATATCCTTCTCATCTTGAGAAAGTCCCTATTTATATGCCATTTTCTCAACTAAGATGAGCTTTCCCCTGGTAAACATGCAAACTCAAAATCCAACCGTCAACTAGCTTTGATACCACTTGATCCAAAAAGATCTTTTAAATGACAATGGTTGAGTTATTTAGCATGTGTTAAATTACCATTTAGGAAACTAATGAAAGAGGAAGAATGAAAGAGGAAACATAACAACCATTAATCAATACACATATCTGAACATAAGCATGAATATCAACAAACCATAAACACCAATGTGATAATGGAGTTCGACAATATCGCCTACGTCTCCGGGCCTTTGTCTTAGTGAGTGAGGTTTTCTTATTTATGTTCGAATCTTTAAATTTGCATCATGAAAGTTCCAATGGATTACAAAAATGATATGGTCATGTTCTACCAAAACTCAAGAACCCATCAAAATTGATGGCACCCAAATCAGATGAACGAAGCTCCCATAAATGGCCCGCAAAAGGTGCACTCCTCAATAGCTTCCCTTCATAAAAATGGATTTGCCTCAATATTTAAACAACATTTATCTACTTTTAATGTCCCCCTTTAGCTTCAAGAGCCTCTGGTTTTTATAGGCCTGAAGTTGGTAACCATCTCCCAACTTCCCCCCAAGATCTGGCCTCAAAAAGGGCCCAAGATCCTCCAAAAATGGATAAAATCTCCAAAAATTGTTGAAGGAATCCATTAAAATCATAAGGTATAGTATTAAAACCCACTTGGGAAAAATATTTGGGGCGCAACCCCTTTTTCTCGGGCTCCTGGTCACTTGGGAACCCTCCATGTGCCCCTGGACTGGCACGCACGTTGATATAGCCCCTTAACTCTCAGCCCTCGATCACGTGTATGGCCATGTGACCTCAGGTTTCTGCTCCACGCACGAACTTGGTTAAGCCCGCTAGTTAATAGGCTATCGGTTATGCCCCTAGTTAGAAAACTAGCCCGACCAACTAAGGCTAACCCTTAACTTCTACGTGCCAACACACAACTCCAGCACCAGGTCATATTGCAGACAGTTGGTAAGGCCTGAAACCGATGGATAGTCTCAGAACATTCACGCCAACCGTCTAGGAGTGTATACATATCGTAAGGTCCCATGTAGGTACACCAGGGCTAGGGATAGGCCCCATCCCTATTCTCCACCCAATACACAAAGCTTACACTTTAAATTTAAGCTGCACCATATGGTGTTAATACCCACCAGGAAGGTGGGTTGGTAGCCTAGCCTACGCGAAACCTATGCACCCATGGAGGTCCATGGCTCGAATCCGGTGGACTCCAAACCAAATTTTCCTAAAAACACCAATGACCAATTAATGGGTGCCACATGGCACCATGTTGTTCATCGTTAACATGCCACGTGTCAAGTGCCCATTCATCCAACTGTCTACCTAGGTGTCATGCCACTATACCTGCCATGTTTTGTATAGTTGTATGGTCCTACCACATCAGTCGTACGAAAGTGCCATGTGTCAACCTTGTAGTGGTGACATGTGTCACACTCTAATTGTTCCACCTATCTGACACATCATCAGTCTGTACGCCCAGTCACCCTGCCACATGTCAATCCATACACCCAGTCAGCACACTTTCCACATCAGCACATTATACCATGCCACATCACCTACATGGTCATACGACCTGTACAGTCAGTTTCCACATGGCACTGTACGAACTGTCCAATCATCATTTTTTTTTCCTGTTTGGCCAAATGAACAGGTCACTACATCTTGGTCATACGACACCCGTTTGATCCCGTTCAAGTTTCTTTGGGTTAGCAACGTCGAGGCCTATGCACGAGTCCGTTTTGAAGAGATTCCGAGCACTTTTATTTTTAGGCCTTTCTGAGCCCCATCTGGCTCCTGGATCCAATTATGGATCAATGGTGGAAGGAATAACAACGATCATTTGATGATATCAAGCATCGCTTATGCTCATCTCTAGTACTCTCCTTATGCGATCTAAAACAACCATTTGATATTGAGACTGATGCATCCAACTATGTTCTAGGGGAAATTCTCACTCAACATGGTTATCCGGTAGTATACCATAGTGAGACACTCTTAGATACTGCCTGAAAATACCTGAACTATGAAAAGGAAATGTATTACATTGTACAAGCCTGTCGTCAATGGAAACATTACATTTTGGGAAAGGAAACAATCATCCACACTGATCAAAATCCTCTGTAGTTCATACAGACACAGAGGAAGTTGCAAAATGACTGCCATTAGAAGTGGTCCACCTACCTATAGCAGTTGCATAACAACATCAAGTATAAGACAGGGAGAATTTTTTTTTTCACTGACTACCTCATTCAACCTCCCATGGTTGCACTTACCACTGTGCTCCATTCTTGTGGGCATGAGTAATTTGAGTGGACCCAACTTTATCAACAAGATTCAGACTTTGCCACCACCTATCATCTCTTGGGTACATGCATGAATGTCATCGATTTTCACATTCAGGACAAACTATTATTCCATTTGGGCCATCTATGTGTTCCTACAAGCGAGCATGCAAGGCTGATTTGGGAGACTCACTACAGTCGGATGGCAGGACATTTTGGTGTGGAGAAAATTGTGGTCATTCTACAGAAACATTTTATTGGCCAAAATTTCGAAAAAACATCAACAGGTATATCAAATCTTGAATTGCATGTGCCATTTCCAAGCCAACCATCAAGAAGAAATGATTATACACCCCTCTTCCTACTCCTGAGAGGCCTTAGGAATCCATCTCGATAGATTACATGTCTGGTCTTCCATCCACCAAGCAAGGAAATTATTATGTATTTGTGGTAGTTGATTGGTTTTTGAAGATGGCCATTCTCACAGCCTACAAGAAGAGCATCACAATGACATAGACTACCAATATCTTCTTCAAATGAGAGTGGGTCCATTTTGGGATACCACATACCATCATCTCTGATCAGGACAAGAGGTTCCTTAAAACATTTTGGTTGATTCTTTCGTCACTATTGGACACCAAGCTCACTAAATCCACTACCTTCCACCCTCAAACTGATGGCCAAATAGAGGTCATCAATCGGATGATTGTGTACATCCCGCACATGTATAACTCTAAGCATCCACGCACATGGGATGAGAGCCTTCCCTATGTTTAACACAACTACAAGAGAGCTCTCCATAGCTCCACCAACCATATCCCATTTCAGGTGGAGCTAGGATTCCAACCCTTGGATCCTATTGATGTTGCACTACCTCTTGCAAACACACAAGTAGAATCTTCCCAAGGTCAGTCTAAGGCTAACAAAGCCACCAAATTCATTGAGTGGATTCAACACATCCTCCAACATATCCATGAGAATTTGTAGAAAGCCAATTCTAAGTACAAGAAGTGCCATGATCAACATAGTGTATCGCACCAGTTTTAGGTGGAAGACAAGGTCTGCTTACATTTATAGAAAGAGCACCTTACAGGGCCCCATCGAAATTTCTGCCCACTTCGCTATGGGCCTTACACTATCACCAAGGTTGTGGGTAGAAATGATTCTGAGGTCAACACTCCACCCTTCCCTGGCTTGCACCCCGTGTTAAATGTGGACCTCCTTTGGCCATATTTTCCACCATTATTGGACACCTCAGAGATCGAAGAACAATTGACACCAACAAATATTAACTCTGACTACATGGAACAAGAATCCACTGATAATATACTGCAAAAACAGGTCAAGGGCACTCGCCAACATAGGATCCAACTTTATTGGGTTGTTAAGGAAGGGAAACTCCTACACCAAGGTAAGTGGCTCACCCGGGACCAAATTTAGCAGAATCTTCCTCACCTGATGGGAAAACTCAATGCAATGGAGACCATTGCTTCCTAAGGGGGGAGGATTGATCTAGGTGGTTATTGGTGGCCACCCACCTATTCCAATTGGCTCCTCTTGACAATTTTTAGTTCATCATGTTCTTCTGTATTTCTTTGTAATTATGGGTTCTACATGTCCAAGGTTGTCTAAAGACCTACACATATTCCAGGTGGAGACTGGTGGACACTGACGTAATCCAACTGGCTTATTTTGGAAGTTTTCATGTTAACACATCATTTTGTACTTCTAGGGCCATTTTGGGGCCCTAAACAATGTCTTTTTGATTTCCATAGTCAAACTATAGATGGAGCTAGAGTTTTATGACATAATGTGTAGTTCTCAAGAATACCTTTCCAACATGCTATCACGTGCCTAAAATGATGATCGTATGCAAAAGTTATGACCTTGGGAAGTTGAGGTACCAACTTACCGATTGGGGCCCACATAAATTTTGGTGTTTAATCTCCTAGGGTTAGGTTTTTGGATGTGTAGGGTTTTGGAATTCATGAGTAATGTTAAAAGGGCCTTTGGATCCTTTTTAATCATTCTACTCATATGGATGCACGTAGCAGCCACATCTCTTCTCAGAGATAGCTACCACCATTTGAGCAAGTTGTTTTCAGTTCTGAAGTTTAACAATTTCAACCTATTTTATTTATTGAATATAAGTTATTGTTCACTGGATATATGGTGTTGTTCTCTGTATCTTTGTGTTATTGTATTTAGTCTATTATTCATTTTGTTTTGCTCATAAATCTGGATCATCCATAGTCTGTCAAATATTGGAAACTTCTCACGTGCACAAATCCCTTTCAAAAATGGTTCCCAAGATCTTGGAAGACCTCTCAATGCTACATTGACCAACTCAACATCCTCAACTATCACACTAATGGTTGCAAGATGATAATGGATCTGAGTTATCTTCATAAGGTAGCTGGCAATTGTATCTTCACTGGTCATCTTAACAGCTTGAAACTGGTGCTTCAAATGTAACTTCCTGCATGTATTCCCTTTTTGGTATAGACATACCAAAGAATCATACATTTCCTTGGCAGACATCTTCTCTACAATGTGAGGAATCAAGTGAGCCTTCATAGATTCTAGCAAGACCCCCTTGGCCTTCACTTCTTTCTTGTTGTGAGATTCCAATTTATCTGGATCGATAGGACTTGCAATCACACCCTCAACATAATTCTTGAGGTCATTCTCCTCCAACAGAAGAAGAACCTTGGTCTTCCAAGCCCGAAAGTTAGTTTACCCTTCCAACCTATCCTCAATCTTCAAATTTTTCACCATGGTGACCTACCAAAGAAAAAAGAAAAATCTACAACAACAATTTGTTGTACTTGCAGTAGAAAGTGTGTCTCAAGAGATGAACCCCTCTCTTCCTTCAAATCCTTAGCTTTGATACCATGTCAATTTTCACATGCAATTCTATGTGACTAATTTTAGATCTGAAAATTACTTCCTAGTGATCAAACAATAAATAATAATAGTAATAATAATAATAATAATAATAATAATAATCTATTTTTAAGATCACGAAAACAACAAGATATGAGATAAATCATCCACATACTTGAGACACAAAAATTTTTGTTCTGTGATTGTCAAATTCTAAATTTTTTTGAAGGAAAATTTAGCCATATCCATAGTGTCAAAATCACAAAAAACTGAGGACAACCTAGTCCTCTTCAACAAATACAAAATCAATAAATTACTTGGAAAATACTCTGCCCACAAGTCTGTTGCAACCACATGTACGACCTGCTGACATCAACATGTACAGACTGCTAAAAATGCCTATAAAATACACACATGCGGACTATATCTTATCCTTCACATGTGTAACTGTACGGAATGTTCAGTTCACATGTGCGTCCTATACAACTCCTTCACAAGCACAACTATACTCCTTCCTCACATGTGCAGCCTTTTTCTTCTCTCTTCCTCACATGTTTGACTCACACATGTTCCCTCTCTTGGTTGGAAAAGAAGCCTTGGCTTGAAACAAGAACAAAAAATCCTCCAAGAAACCATAGGCCAAATTTGCCACAATTGCAAAATTTCCCTTATGAAATTTTCAATCTCCTAGCACAAGTGCATTCTCACTTATGCTAACACCATAATGACACAATGAGATTTGTCACAATCTATCCTCTCCTTATATAGGAGTCTAATGAGTGAGTTTAGACACCCCTTCTAAAATCAACATTTAATTAGAATATTTAATTCATCTTTATGGGTGTGAAACCCCAACACAATCCCACAAGGGCCATCACCAATCCCATGTGGCCCTAGCCTCATCCCAAGGGTGTTTTCACTAAAATTAAGGTGTAAACTAGTTCCAACAAATATTCCCACATGCTTGACACCATTTCCCCTTGTGTGAATGCCTCCAGATACTACAAAAGCATCAACACTCCCATGGTAAAATTAACTAAATTATTATAATATTTTCAAGTCACTTGTCCTGTCCTTTATATTATCTAAATGATCACATCATTATAAAAAACAATGAATAATTATCCAAATATTTGATATTTATATATGGATGTACAACTTCATATTTTGAAATTAAACTCTTTCATATCAAATTTATAAATGATCATAAGATCCCCTATGTTATGAAAATGAAATTATCACAACATCATAATGAAAAAAAAGGTGTGATCCTTGAAATAATTTCATATTAATATGTGTATGTAAAGATTGAGAGGCGTCCCTCAATGAGGAATGATTCTTTCTTTTCACCTTATTCTGACTTTATGAACTTCTACACGAACCCCCACATGATCCTTCAAGAAGATTCAACACCTTTCCTTCAACAAACTCCCTGAGCGACTTCCTTGTCTTGGCGAGAAAAAATAGAAGGATAACAGTGCTCCATAATCCTTAGTGAACCTCGGGTAAACCTTGAATGAAATTTTACTCAAAAGGAATGATATTAAAAATGCATTGCAGGAAATTTCTATTGATTTCAGAAAATGTTTACAGAGTTTTTCATACTTACAAACTCAAATTCACTTCTTTCGACCATAGCACATTTCAGGATACCTCAAACCTTAGTAGAATATAGCTTGACCTAAGGAATTATTTGGAAACCCTTCAGCTTCTAGTGCTATTGGAAAACTCTTCAAACAAAGTTGTGAATTCTTCCACTTTAGTTCATATGCTCCCAACAGAGTAGTTCCTGCACAGACTATCAAAATAATGACAGAAATACTCAGAGCTCAGACAGGAGGGAGCTCAGAAGACAAATACTAACCAATAATCTAAGACTCGATGCCTCAAATGAGTGTCCACGAGCTTTATTTATAGAATTTCTCTAGACTTTTGACCAACGAAACGTGCAAGAATCGTCCTAAATGGTCAACAATTTTTTTTAGTACAGACTGAAAATCTCTTTCATAAATTATTTACTTTCCAACATATTCCTTAGAATGTGGGTCAAACCACACCAAACATTGGATAAGTGCTCTAATTTCTAAGGATTTGCATGAAAATAAAATCATATGTAGAATATATTAGTCATGATAAAAAAACATCCCCATATTATATTGTTGGGAATAGCCTCCACCAGTTTCCCAAGCTTTTGAATAAAGTTTACATACTATGATGGTTCGTCCTTGGAATGATTGTGCAGAGATTCTCATTTTTACAAGCCATTGGATATGATGAGTTTCATACATTGATAAGATCATGTCATCAATAATTTTGTCAGGTTCAAAGAGATCACGCATTTCTCTGAGTGGAATATCTTTGGTTGTTCATTCTATCTTTAAGAATGTTGGGTCCACTACGCTTTTGTTGATGCCAAAGTCTCTCCACCAATCTGATAGCTAAACAAGATATAATCCCCTCATACTAGTATATACACTTCCAAATTTCAATAATATGAAATGTGTATTATTCCTATTCACTTTCCTAAGAAAATTCCACCATGCCTTTTTGTATTCACTGTAATTCATGTATGTTTCGAAGAAATTATGTGTGGGATCATCTTGATCTGGAAAAAGAGCATAGGAGTGGGGTCTATCAAGTGAAAAATATTGATGAAATAATCATGTATTATTATTAAAATGTTGCCAAATCAAGTTTATATCTATGAAGGTGTAGCATAAAGAAGAAATAGAATCAACTGGAACTCTGGTCGATCTTTCATAAAGCATGTCTGGAATATTTCCAGTGTAAAATGGGATTCTTCTGAGTTCTGGATCGTAATTTGGTAGGAGATGAATTGGCTGCAAATTCATATCGAGAACTTCAGTTCTTGTGAGTTTCCATAATTGGGGATATACTTCCCAATCTTCATTGTCTGGGATATTTATTCGTTCACCGTCATTTTTCCATTCAATAAAAATGGCCAGACAATGTCTTTCTGTATTTGATTTTTCTTTTTTTGTAACCACGTTCTCTTATCCTCACTCACTTGTTCCCTCGCTCTCTTGCACATTCTCTCTTGTTTTCATGCTCTCTTTTTTTCACACTCACTTGAAGGTTTTCTCTACTGATAAAATCAGGGATAGAATTTTCAGAGCCTTTGATATGTTCAATATCAAAATCAAAATTTGAAAATAGAGCTTTCCATCTTGCAAATTTTGCTTCACTTGCTTTAGTGATTTTCTTATGTAACACCTTGTTCATTGCAACAACATCAGTTCTGAGCGGATTTTTTTTATTGATGAGATAGATTTCAAACTTAATGATTGCATTGAGGGTTGCCTTTATTTTTTGTCAATTGTTGCATAGATATTTTCATTTTCAAGCCAGGTCCCTGAAGCAAACTATATGATTTCTTCATGTGGCTTTGATCTTCCTGCCTTAACTTGTTTAAGAACTGCTCCCCATCCTTGGTCAATGGAATCAGACTCAACAATTTTAAAGAGTTCATCACTTGCAACATGCAATATTTGCAAGTGCCTGACTTTAGATTTTATCTTTTCTCACAACCTTAGTGTGTTCTTTAGTCCAAGGGATAAGATCCTTTTTGAGCCTGTCATTCATAATTTTTCTATCTTTAGCACGATATTTATAAAAATGACTGACATAGTTAAAGCTTTCTACAAAGTGTTGGAGTTGGGTCTTATCAGTTATTTTGTCTGGAATTTTTTCTACAAATTCCACTTGATGGGTCTGAAGAGCAATTTGGCCATTTGAAATTGTGTGACCCAAAAATTTGACAAAGGTTTTAAAGAGCTCCATTTTCTTTTTAGAAAGAACTAGACCAGACAGTTTGATGACCTTTAAAAACATCTCCAAATTCTTGAAATGTTGGTCTATGGAATATGAGAAGACTAATATATCATCTATGTAGACAATTAGCCAGTCAAAATGTGTCTTTAAAGTATCATTCATAACCCTTTGAATTTTTTTCAGATCATTCTTAAGGCTGAAGGGCATAACATTCCATTCATAGTGACCTGCACGAACACTAAATGCAGTTTTGAATTTATCTTCCTCCTTTATATCCACTTTCCAAAATTGAGATTTTAAATCAAACTTTGAGAATATCTTTGCATTTTCTATTCTATTGACCATAATGGATTTGTGGGGTATAGGATAAGTAACATCAACTAGAATTGAATTTAAAGGAGTATAGTTTACTACCAATATTGGGACTCCTCAAATCTTCTCATAATGTTTATTAACATAGAATCCATAGCAATTCCATGGGATAATGGATTCTCTGATCAATCTTTTTTCAATTATCCTTGGATTTCTTTAGAACACAATTTATGATATTTATCATTCATAGGTATTTCACTGCTTCTACAAGGTTTTCCCTCATAGCTATCTTTGAATGGAAATTCATCAAAATGTGTTTTTATTTCCAAAAATGAAGCTAGGAGTTATGAGCATACCTGATCTTCAAATATTTTTTTCCATTGATTAATCATGTTTTGAATCTTTAGTTCCTTGAGTTGTTGATCAATCCTCTGATTGCTCTTCATTTGTTGAAGTTATTGAATCTTTTTCTCTTTCTCTATAAGATTCTAATACATTTGAACCATTGTGGACAACTTAGGGACTGATACAAATGGGAGTACAATTTTTCTTCTTGCTATTGTAATAAAATATCCAGATTTTCCATTTGGTAAATTTTTAGAACCATGTGGTTCAACGATAACCAAAAATGGAGTACTTAAAAGACAAGGTACTGAAATTTTTGCAAGTGAAAACTTCATATTCAAGCAGTAAGGTCCAAAACATAACTTGATCCTTTCAACTTCAAATTCCATCTTTAGGGTGTGATTACCTAGGCCAATGGCTCTATTGTTATTTTTTAACCAATAACAAGAAGGAATAGAATCTTTATTTAGGATGTTAAAATCTAATCCTGAATCGATCAATGCTTTCAACTTAAAGATTTGACCTTGAATATTCATCTTAATCATCACATGATATTGTTGATGTTGGATGGCCATTATTCTCATAGAATTCATACCTTCTATAGAATTTGTTTCAAATGTACTAATGTTGGAATTTGCATTCTGAGGTATTTCTTTTGGGGAAGGCATGAATTGTAGGGCATGGAGTTGTTGTTGTAACCCTCTTATTTATTGTCTAGCCCATGAATCAGCTTTGTATCCATCCTCAATTTCTGATTCTTTTTCAATCTTTTCTAGTCTTTGCTTTATTTCTGCAACTTCCTTCTTAAGAATATTTATTTGTATTCCCAAATCATTTATAGTCAAAGTTCTCATATTATCATTCTGGTTTTGTCTAATAAATAACTTGGTATTACTTTGAAAAGAAGCATCTATGAACAATGGCTTCTTATCCGAGTTTGTAGTTTTTGTTGGTTATTGAGATTTTACCATTGTTTTTAGAAATGAATCTAAAAGTGGAGCCTTCATTTCTCCTTTTGGAAATGCCTTGATTTGTGCCATCATTTGAGCATCTCCATTAGAATAATTTTGAGCCATACATATTTTAGGTTTTGGTTCATCATCATCTTCTTCTTCTTCTTCTTCATCTATTTCTTCATAACTTGAAGACTTTGTCCAGCAAATACAAAACTTTGGATCTTTACAGTTGCAATCATTTGCTATAAGTAACATTTCTTCATCAGAGGATTCACTAGAGAAATATTCAAATTCATAAGTGTCAGTAGACTGACAACATCCTTCCTGAAGCATATGAACTTCTTACTTCTTAGGAAAAGGATGATGTGGGCATTGATTTGTATAATGGTGACTTGAGCCACATCTGTTGCAACAAATTGACATTATTTGCCTAGAAGACTCAGCCTTTTGTCTTTCCTTTTGTTGTGAATATTACCTTTATTTTTCTTGGATTGTTCTCCTTGTGGACAACTATTAGCCAAGTGTTTTGGTTGTCCACATAACCAAGAAGTTAGGTTGGACTTACTTTGTTGTTTGGAAGACTGCAATTTGATATCTTCTGGGGAGTAATAATGCGACTTTGTGTATTTCCTATAATGACATATTTTCCTCTTATCTTTTTGGTAAGGCCTGGGCTTTCCCTTTTCATATTTTTGGAATCTTTGTCTCATGGCTTTCTTTTCCCTTTTCTTTTTTCTAACTAGGTCATCTAGAGTCATACCATATTTTTCACAGATAGATCTACTATATGGTAATTTTGATAACTTTTGTATTGACTTTGTAACCTTCATGTTACCAAACAATCCTACAAGGGAAGAGGTAATGACTGTGTAAATTTCTCCACAACTATAAAGTTCATAATGTTGAACAAAACCTTTTTGTGCTTTTAAATATTCAACAAAATTTCTAGGGAGAGAAGCAAGATATACTTTCTTCCATAGAAGGTTTTTTCTATCTTTTACCTCATATATCCTTTGAGTCCATTCTATATGAAAATCATCATAATTGGACATTCTCTTACATTTCATTCCCATTAGAATTATGACATGTTAATCAGAGAGTTCATGTTTTGTTCCACACCAATGCTCAAGAATGAATGTAGTCAATGCATCTATCATATTGTTTTTTGTTTGGCCATCTTCTTTAAAAACTATATCCCCATTTTCATCTTAAACTTGTACCTTTTCCATTTTGTCAACTAGGGCAAGTGAAGACTCTATTTCCCACCATTTAGCCAAAGTTTCTATAAAACATTGTATAATAGACTTACATGCTTCTATTTCACTTTTCCCTTTCATGCACATGACTCTGTAGGAAACATACATTATGTCTATAACTTGAAGGATTTGTTCTGTGGTCATGCTATCTATGTTCCATTCTAGGAAATTTTCATCTGTAAATGTTTGTGCCTCTGGTAGCTTTCCTTTTCCATAAAGGTCTGGAGCTGGAACCTTAGTCATGTTCCAAGGAACTAGTTCTTTAGTAGGAATAATATGAGATTGTGTAACCAGAAGATGAGACGAGGATGATTCTTCTTGTTCTGGGGGAAAATGGACTCGAAACTTTTTCTTCAAATCAGTTTCTTCAGGAATGTAGACTATAGAGTTTACTGATGAGACCTTTTTTGAAAATAAGTAAGAACTAGGAATTAGTTTGTCAGGAAGATTTCTAGATTTTTCTGATACTTTCATGATAGATTCCCCTATTTTCTTAAAATCTTCACCTAATCCTTCCTTTAGTTCTTCATGGTCTCTTTTTGAAGAGTCTTTTTTCACTTTCTAAAGTGTTTTTTATTTCAGAGACTTGGGAATTGATAGAGTTTATACTCGAAGAAACTTGATTTGAAGAGACTTGAAGTTGATCTATGTGTTGCTTTCTAGCATAGTCATTGGTTACAAATGTATGTGCTTCCATCCCTCTTAGAGAAATAGTTTTCCAATTTATCTGTTCAGACACACTTTGGAGTCTTATCTTTGAATTTGTTTGCTGAGATTCTTCCTTGTGAATCATGAGGGGAGTATTCTTAGTTTGTGTTTCCTCTTCTCCTAGAATGATTCCTTTAAAAGGGAGAAAAGGGAAATATGTATTAGAAGTTTGTCCATCTAAGGCTTTCCATTTGTGTTTGGTACTGACACTTTGTTTGGCAGACAACATTTGAATTACTTTCTTTTGGGAAAGACTATACCATTCATAAAAGGATATCCACAAATCCCTTATTGTCATATATGTTTTCCATTTCTCAAATAAATCCTTCTTTAGTTCTGCAGAAGTAGTGGAATTAAATTCGTTGGCTTGGGGATGAGTAGAAAGATCCCAATTTAACATTCTCTTAATCCAGTCTATGTTTACTCTTCTTCTAGGAAATCCATTCATAAGGTAAAAAAAATTGTGCATCTCTAGGAATGATGATTTTTTTAGTCCCATGGGTAATGGATTTTCAAATATGCAGGATGGAATTATTACATCTTTTTGTTCAATATACCCTAATCCATATCTTGGAGTTCCTGGTGGTCTAAATTAGCTAAATATGTCTCTGATTGTAGCTCAGGAATATGGTGCATCATTAAGACATGGATTTCATGTGGAAAATCTATGTCTGATGTATCAAAACACTTTGGATGAGAACAACTTTGTTTTGAGATCGAGGCTCGAGGATAATCACTTATGGGATTATGGTTTTTATGTATAGGAGAACATACTTGAGGTTGTGTATTGACCATCTTAAGGCATATAGGGAATTGTCTTGGAAGAATATAAGGTGGTGCCATCTAGATGGGTTCATGAGTACAAATGAGTGGATCTATGTGTTCAAATTTTGGAGATGGAAAAGAAGATGTAGATGGAAAGTTTAAAAATACTTCACCACGTTGTTTTCTCTAAGAGGACTGACTAGAGACAAGTAGAGAACATAAAGGGCATTGGATGAGTCCTGGAATGGGTGGCCATTGAAAAATGGGAGTGTGAGAACATTTAGGTCTGGTTGTATGTGATGCAGGATATGATGACTTATAAGAGACAAAAACTCTTAGAGGAAACTGAATAACTGCTTGAGTATGATCTTCTGCAATATCTGCAGTATTGAGAGTAATTTGGGGTGAGGGCTTAAGAGCTTGGACTATCCATTCAGTAGGAAAATCTAATTGTTCCCATGAAATGGATTGGGGAATAAGTTTGGCATTGTCTGCATAGGTATGTACTAAGGTAGAGCTCTCTAAATCTCTATCAGGTGCATGCAAAATTGTTGGACAGAGAGTGTTAGTATCTCTAAGTGCCAACTTATAATGGATTGCAATATTTTCAGAACTAGGTTTCATATCATATCCTTTGGTGAGAACATTGACTTGCAATATATCTTTGAGATTTGTGTCAGTGACAGAAAATCTAAAATTTAGATGACAATGAAACTAGATAGGGCCTTTGGAAAGATCACCTTGTACCCCTCCTATTAGAGCATGGACAAATTTGTTGAAACGATTATCAAGCACAACAATAAGAGAAAATGCAGGTATACCATCTCTGTGCAGAGGTTCAATGCATATTCTGATACATCTGAGATGTAGGAAGTTTACTATGGTTTTTTTGGCTTCAATCCTAATTTCATCAGGGTCTAAGGTAGGGATAATACAATGATCACATGCATTATGTTGGACTTCAGAAACTATTTCAATGATTTTAAATTGAGAAGATGCACGTAGTTGAAACATAAGCATATCATCATAAATATATTTAGCGGATAACTTAGAAAGTTGCCACCTAGAAAGAAGCTTTTCTTTTTTATATAGTTTATTGAAACTATTCACATTGCGATTCTCATTAAACAAAACCAACAAAAAAATAGCTGAAATTTCATTTTTAGCATTATGACTTTCTTCTACTATTTTATGTTTCATTTGTTTATAAAACATAAAACAAGAAGTATTAGAACTAAAAAGTCAATCTATGTAACCTGGATTGACTTTGATACCAATTTTTGTAAAGACATCCCTCAACGAGGAATGATACTTTATTTTTACCTTCTTCTAACGTTATAAACTTCTACACAAACCCCTACATAAAACACGAACTTTATAAACTTCTACACAAACCCCTACACGAAGCACGATGTATATTTAATGCTACTTAATGTTTATTCCATATTTAAATGATCATAGGATCCCTATGTTATAACAATGAAATTATCACAACATCATAATTAAAAAAAAGTGTGATTAATGAAATAATTTCATATCAAAATATCGATGTAAAGATCATTCATTTATTGATTCCATGGAAGCACGACGTATATTTAATGCTACTTAATGTTTATTCCAAATTTAGATATAGAAGTAGAAACAAATCATTTATTTTATCCCTCACTCTATATTTAAAAATCAAACTTTTGCGTGTGAGATCATTTAAAATGTTATAATATAATATTATATTGTAACATCACGTCATATAATGTAAAATCATTACATCATAATTTCTTCTCATTAACTTATGCTTACCTATACTTTCACATAGAATACATAAGCTTACCTATCCTTTCCCATAGAATACATAAGCTTACCTTTCCTTTCGCATAGAATACATAATGGAAGATGATATAAACCTTTTCAAACAACTATATTTGAAATAAATATCACAAAACTCATTGAAATAGTATAAAAACAATTAACTTATACTTCGTCATATAAAGTTACATTACAACTTTATTTACATGATTTATTGATACGAATGTTTATTGTTTTTTAATCTATTAAAATTTTAGTGTCATATTATTATAATAATTCCAACAACCATAAAATTACAAAATAACATTCTTGTGAATCCACATATGTCAAGCCCCAAGAAATTTTTCCTTTGATTTATTGGTTTCTCTTTTATGCTTCTTAGTTAAAAGAAAAAATACATTTTAATATATATGGTTTATTGATTTTTTGTGGTGCTTCTTAGTTAAAAGAAAAAATACATTTTAATATATATGGTTTATTGATTTTTTGTGGTGCTTCTTAGTTAAAAGAAAAAGATTTTAATATACATGGTATACTATCTTATTGAGGTCATTTTTAAAGAGAAATTTGGGTTTTTGCGAAATAAACAAATTCATGATGTAGTTTTTGTCACCTAGGAGGCCCTCCACTCCATGAAAACCTCTAGCCAGGGTGTTGCGATACTTTAATTGAACATCTCAAAACTCTATGATTGCGTCAATTGGACCTTTCTACATTTGGTCTTAATTCAAATGGGAAAGCAGTTATCACTTGTAACTTAGCACCCTCCAAAATTTTCAGAGCCACACGTGATTCGTGGCTGAAGCTTTGAGCAAGTTGCTGACATAAGCTAGGAGGATCAATCTCGGGAGTGAAAATTTTGGATCGGGAATCCATCTCTCACCTACTTTCTGTAGATGACGTTTTATGTTTTTCCCAAGGCACTGAGAGAGATCTCTCCCCCTTAAAATGGATGTTGGATTTGTTTTGGAAGGATACAAGAATGCAAATCAACATAGACAAATATTGTCTTTTATCTCAGAATTTTCCTAATCATGTGTCTCAATCTATCCTGGATCTCCTTCCCTTCCCAGAAAGAGATCGGGAGTGGTATAAAATATTTGGGATTTCACCTCAATCCAAACAACTACTAATTTGCAAATTGGCTTTGGCTAGTCAAGAAGGTGGAGGGGTGGGTGTTGGTTTGGGTCAATAAAATGTAATTGAGGGGTGGCATGCTGGTGTTGTTGAAATTCGTTCGGGAGAGTATCCCGATATATTGGATCTTGATTGTGTTTGTCATAGAGGGAATCCTTTCCAAAATATGTAAGGCTAGCTTCCAGTTTCTTTGGTTATGATATCATGTGGATTTGAGTGGTCCTTCCCAAGGAGCTAGGGGGTTGGGGCCATAGAAATATTTTCTCCTTCACCTAGGTTTTGGAGGGAAGGAGCCTGTGGAGACTCATTCAAAGCGATTCTCTATGGAGTTGAGTTCTAAGATCCAAATATCTTCTCGGACAGATAATAGTTGATTGTTAGCTAAGGCAGCCTCGTAAGTCACCAAGAGGTTCAACTATTTGTAAGGCATTGGTCACAGCTTTCCCCCTGGTGGGTTTGTGGACAGGTTGGAGGGTTGGAAATTGTTAGAGTATAAGACTGTAGGAGGACCCTTCTAGGGTTGGAAAATGATATCAATTTTTTTGAGTCTCTTTTATAGGCGACTCATTCGGGCGACATCTTCTCTTTGGAGGATGCTAAATCAGAAATGCCTTAGGGAGACTCCAAAGATGCTAAATCAAAAATGCCTTAGGCTGTAGGGAGACCTAGATGAACTTAGTCCGCTGAGAACCTCGTCCTGGCTAGAGAAAATGATTTAGAATGTAAACGCTATATTAGTAAATTGGTTTCCAATTTCATTAGGTTGAAAGAGGATGAAATAAACACCTTATGTTGGTCAAAAAAATCCCCAATTTGGGGATTTCACAACAAAGCTAGGATATAAACTAAAAATGGAATCAATGTTTGTAGGGGAAAAACAGTGGTGGTGGAGCATCCTATGGAAGATCAGTGCTCCTATAAAAAGCAAGATAACTCTGTGGCTATATCTAAATAACAAGCTATTAACTTGGGATGTTGGTTTAAAGAGGGGATGGATTCGTCCAAATAGGTGTGCAATATGGAAAAACAACAAAGAATCCTCTTCTCACATTTTCATTGCACATCCATATGCAGCGCAAGTGTTGAGGGTCATGAAGGTGGAACTCAAGTCGAAGACATCTTGAACAAAGTTGAGGATGGTAGAATATTTAAAATATTGGCTCTCAAATTCTTCAGTGAAATTGTTCTAGGGGCTTCCATGCATATTGGTCCAAACTATCTGGTGGGCACACAATTCCAATGCGTTCCAAAGTAAGGATATCTCGCTTGAGGTCATTTGCAAGTCTAATTATCAGGATGGAAAATGAATTCATGATTGATCTCAAACCCAAAAACCCGATACTATTGTCTATCCCCGATCTAGATTATGAAATTCCTTGGGGACTCTTTAACAGATCCAACCAGGAACATCCTCCTTATTGCGAGGTTGGAGTGGCTCTGTTTGTGAGTCAAAATCACTTTATACAAATTAGGTACACAACATGATGGGGCATGATCTGGATTTAGGAGTGGAATGAACTGATTAATAGACTGAATACAATAAACACATAGATATGAAGAACAACATAGATATCCAGTGAAAAATATCTTCTATTGAATGAATGAAATAGGTTGAAACTGTAAAACTGCAGAACTGAAACATTTGCTCAAATGGTGGTAGTTATCTCTGAGAAGAGATGTGGCTGATATAGGCATCCGTCTAAGCAAAATGATTACAATGAGGCTCCATAGGCCTTTTTAACATCACTCATGAATGCCAAAACCCTAGACATCTAAAAACCTAACCCTAGGAGATGAAACGCCAAAAGTTATGTGGGCCCCTATGGGT
This sequence comes from Picea glauca, assembly GCA_000966675.3. Taxonomy (NCBI): domain Eukaryota; kingdom Viridiplantae; phylum Streptophyta; class Pinopsida; order Pinales; family Pinaceae; genus Picea; species Picea glauca. Next base: position 318,662 of record JZKD02S1672977.1, on the reverse strand, counting down.
AAGTTGGTACCTCAACTTCTCGGGGTCGTAAATTTTGCATACGACCTCCGTTTTAGGTGCATGATAGCCTGTTGGAAAGGTCTTTTCGAGAAACACAAATTACGATGTCAAACTCTAACTCTATCTATAGTTTGACTGTAACGAGCCAAAAAAACATTGTTTAGGGCCCCAAAATGCCCCTGGAAGTACAAAAAGATGTGATGACATGAAAAAACACAAAATAAGTTAGTTGGATTAAGTGGGAGGCCAGCAGTATCCACCTGGAAAATGTGTATGGCTTCAGACATCCCAGAAGTGTAGAACCCACAATTACAAAGAAGTATAGAAGAGTGTGGTGAACTAAAAACTGCCAAGAGGAGCTAGTTAGAATAGGTGGGTGGCCACCAATATTCCCCTGGATCAGTCCTCCCCCCTTAGGAAGAAATGGTATTCATTGCATTGATTTCCCCCATCATGTGAAGAAAATTGTATTGAATTTGGCTCTGGGTGAGCCACTTTCCTTGGTGGAGGAGTTTCCCTGCCTTGACAACCCGATAAAGATGGATCCTCTGCTGACCTGTGTTTCCACTATCTAATCAGTGGATGCATGTTCCATGCAATCATGTTTGAGCTATGTTGGTGTCAGTTGTTTTGCGATAGCTAAGGTGTCCAATAATGGTGGGAAATATGGCCAAAGGAGGTCCACATTGAACATTGGGTGCAAGCCAAGGAAGGGTTGAGTGTTGATCATTGCTACCCACATCCTTGGTGATGGTTTAAGGCCCATAGCGTTGTGGGAGGAGATTTCGATGGGGACCTGTAAGATGCTCCTTCTAAAAATGTAACCATACCTTGTCTCCAACCTGAAACTGGTGTGGTACCCTGTGCTGATCAAGGTGTTGTTTGTACTTAGCATCGGATTTTTGCAAAATCTCATGGACCTGTTAGCAGATGTGCTAAATCTTCTCAATGAATCTAGTGGCTTTGTCGGTCTTAGACTGAAAATGGGAAGATTTTGTCTGTTTGGTTTCCATAGGTAGTGTAACATCAATGGGACCCAAGGGTTGGAATCCCAGTCCCACCTGAAATGGGCTATCATCAATGGAGCTATGGAGAGCCCTGTTGTAACTGTGTTGAACATAGAGGAGAATCTAATCCCATGTACACGGATTGTTAGAGTTGTGCATGCATAGGATGTGCACAATCATCCAATTGATGACTGACATTTGGTCGTCTGTTTGGGGGTGGAAAGAAGTGAATTTAGTGAGCTTGGTGTCCAACAATGACTAGATACTAGACCAAAATGTGCTAAGGAACTTGCTGTCTCGGTCGGAGATGATGGTCCGTGGTATCCCAAAATAGACCCACACTCGTTCGAGGAAGATCTTGGAAATATCTGTTGTTGTGATGTTGTTCTTACATGTTGTGAGGATGGCCATCTTCAAAAACCGATCAATGACCACAGATACATAATCATTGCCTTGCTTCATGAACAGAAGGCCAGACATGTAATCCATCAAGATGGATTACCAAGGATTCTCGGGGGTAGGAAGAGGGGTGTATAAGCCTTTCTTCTTGATGGATGGCTTGGAAATGGAATAGGAAGTGAAATATCTTATATACTTGTTGACATCCTGTCAAATTTTTGGCCAATAAAAATGTTTCTGGAGAATGAACACAATTTTCTGCACACCAAAATGTCCTGCCATCTGACTGTAGTTGGATTCCCAAATAAGATTTGCATGCTCTCTTGCAGGAACACATAGATGGCCTAGATCAAAACACAAATCGTCTTGAATGTGAAAATCGGTGACAATTGCACATATACCCAAAAGATGATAGGTGGTGGCGAAGTCTAGATCTTGGTGATAAAGTTGGGGCCACTCAAATGCCTCATGTCTATAGGAATGGAGAAAAATGGTGAGTGCAACCACAAGAGGTCTACTGAGGAAGTCAGTGACATGATTTGTGCACCCTGTCTTATACTTGATGTTGATATGGAACTGTTGTGGGTAGGTGGACCAGTTCTGATGGCAGTCATTCTACAACTTCCCTTGTGTGTGTATGAATTGTAGAGCTTTGTGATCAGTGTGGATGATCATCTCCTTTCCTAGAATTTAATGTTTCCATTGACGGCATGCTTGTACAATAGAATACATTTTCTTGTCATAGGTGGGGTATTTTTGGACAGTATATGAGAGTGTCTCACTATGGTATGCCACTGGATGACCGCATTGAGTGAGAACTGTGCCTACAACATAGTCATATGCACTAGTCTCAATCTCGAACGGTTGTTGCAGACCGGACAAGGAGAGTATTGGAGTTGAGAACAAGTGATGCTTCATATCATCAAATGCTTGTTGTTTTTCCTTTCCCCACACTAACGTTTTCCTACCACCGCCCTTGGTCACGTGGCTGAGGGCCCATGCAATATGGGAGAATCCCTACATGAATCATCGATAGAAGTTGGCCAATCCCAAGAAGCTCTGAAGCTCAGTTAGTGTGTTTAGGGCCGACCAGTAATGGATGACTTGGATCTTAGCGGGATCAACATGTACCCCATGCTCATCAACAATGTAGCCCAAGTATTGGACCCTTTTCATGCCAAAGGAACATTTTTCCAAGTTGGAATATAGATTTTCCTGCCGCAGAGTGCTCAAAACCTGTTGAATATGTCGCATGTGCTCCTCCCAAGTTATGTTGAAGATGAGGATTTCATCCAAATATACCACCACAAAAGAGTTGGTGAAGGGTCTCAATACATCATCCATCAACCACATGAAAGTGGTTGGTGTATTTTTTAGGCCAAAGGGCATGACCAACCATTTGAAGAGAACTTATTTATATTTAAAAGTTGTCTTCCAGACATCAGTTGGTTCGATAGGAACCCGATGGTAGCCAGACTTTAGGTCAATCTTGCTAAACAAATTCCCCCCCTTGAGTTGGTAAAGAAGGTCATCAATCCTAGGAATTGGGTACAGGTTTATGACTGTGATTTTGTTTAACGCTTTGTAATCAATGAAGAGTCGCCAGATCCTGTCCTTCTTCTTCACCAGTACAATTGGGCTTCTGCAAGGAGATAATTTGGGTCTGATGTGGCCCTTTTGAAGAATTTCTTGGATCTAACACTTGATTTCATCATTTTACATCAGCGAGTGATGATAGAATAGTCCATTAGGAAGAGGTGCACCAAGGGTTAGATCAATTGGGTGCTTGACTTGGTAGTGTGTCGGTACCTCGGTGGGTGAGGATAAGATGTATTTGTACTCTTCCATGATCCCATCCACTTTATTTTTCTGCAAAGAGAGGCTCTGTGTAGAGGCCACGAATGTGGCGACAACCTTGTTCTTACTGTGAGCATAAATAAAAAAGAAGATGAATTTTCCGGTCTGTGAAATGAACTTACTACATTTCTTAGCAGAGATTAAAGAAATAGTGGTAGGAGGTGCTACCTCTAGTATCCTATACAATTGTCTACCGAAAGTAATAATAAAACTATGGGGTCTAGACTCATACACAGTACGACGCTTCCAAAAATATGGTTGTCCTATAAGAACATCAAAAACTTCAAGGGGATCAATATCACACAATACCTCATCTTTGAAAGGCTTGATGTCATAGGACATACGACACTGTTGGATGACACAAAGATCTCTTCATTGGCGAAGCCAACCAATGGTGTAGGGTTGGAGGTGCGGTGTCATCGACAGGTCCAACCACTTGACGACCTCTACTGAGATCAATTTATTATGACTACTGATATCAACAATGAAATGAAGCGGATCCCCCTTTACCCACATCTGTGAGTGAAAGAGGCGTTCCCCTTCCTTTGGTTCTTATGGTTCTCTTGGATGGAATTTGGTGGTAGCGATAGTGGCACTGGGTTCAACATCGATAATCTACTTCCCTCCTTCTAGATTTGATTCAAAATCATAATCGAACTCTGACTCGAAAGCCTTCAGCTCGACCACAAGTGACTTATTGGAAAGACTTTCTTTAGTGTTGTGCCAAGGGATTTTATGGTATTCACACCATTTTCCCGTGTCCTTCTTCGTCTTCTCATTTCCCTTCTTTTGTTGCAGATTGGAATGGTTTTCCTCAGAGTGGCCATCTTTGATCTGTCCCTTGCTGTGTGGTTTGGGGCCGCCTTTACCCTGCTTAAGTTGTGAGGAGTTTGCAGATTCAAACTCTCACCTCTTCTACTTAAATTTCTGCTCGATCTTGACAGCATATCTATAAGCCGTACCTAATGAGGCAATGTCCAGAAACTCCATTTCTGTTTGAATGTATCTATGAAAACAACCGAGGTATTTGAGAACCATATGTCGCTCAGAGTCTTTGTTACCCAACTTGGTGCAAAGGGTATGGAAAATATTGGTGAAATCTAGTACTGTCTGGTCCCTTTCTTGATGCGAGGTGGTCCATTTGGTTTACTAGTCCTCGTAGCTTCCAACATGGTAGTATTTTTCTTTAATGGCATCCCAGAAGGAATCCCATGTAGGGGAAACAACAAATATTGAAGATTCATTTATGTCCCTTTACTAAGAGTAAGGGCCCCACTAGTCCTTAACATGGGGGACAACCTTGAGGACTGCAAAAGTAATCTTTTCGCTATTGAAAAAATTGTGGATTGAAAATACCCTTCGAGTAGATTCAACCATTTATCTACAACATCAACATCTATTAGTCCTTAAAATAATGGAATATCAAAATTTACCTATACCTTGAAGGGGGTTGCATGGCCGCTTGATGAAGATGTTTCTCCTGTGGGTAGCCACTGAAGGATCTACACAAATTTGTCCATCATTTCGTTCCTTTTTCGTGCAAGGGATTCCTCGGGCAACATTTTCAAAGGATCTCCTGATCCATCATATTTATTTTCGTCTCCCATGGGTTGTTGTCGGGCTCAGAGCGATCGATCTTGGAACGGATCGATTGGTTCGAGTCCTAACTTATTGTACCCATATCTTGTCAAAGACATGTACAAAGAAAAATAAATGAAGAGAATATCACTCTAATACCACTGATCCAGATTTAGGAGCAGAACAAGATGATTAACATATTGAATACAATAAACAAAAATATATTAAGAACAACACAAATATCCAATGAACAATATATTCTATTGAATGAATGAAATAGGATGAAACTGTAAAACTGCAGAACTGAAACACTTGCCTGAATGGTGGTAGTTATCTTTGAGAACAATGTGTCTTCTACGCACATTCGTCTGAGGAAAATGATTACAATAAGGCTACATAAGACTTTTTAACATTATTCATGAATTCCAAAACCCTAGACGTCCAAAAACCTAACCCAAGGAGATGAAACGCCATAATTTATGTGGGCCCCTATGGGTACGTTGGTACCTCAACTTCTAGGGGTAGTAACTTTTGCATACGACCTCCATTTTAGGTGTGTGATAGCCCGTTGGAAAGGTATTTTCAATAACTACACATTACGCCCTCAAACTCCGACTCCATCTACAATTTGACTATGGCAAGAAAAAAAAAAAAAACATTGTTTAGGGCCCCTAAATGGTTCTGGAAGTACAACAAGATGTGCTCACATGAAAACATACAAAATAAGCCATATGGGTTAAGTGGGAGGCCACTAGTATCCACCTAGAAGATGTGTATGGATTCAGAAAACCCCATAAGTGTAGAACCCACAATTACAAAGAAGTACATAGGAGCGTGTTGAACTAAAAACTGCGAAGAGGAGCCAGTTGGAATAGGTGGGTGGCCACCAATATCCACCTGGATCAGGGAACCAACAATAGGGTCAATTATATAGCATTGTGGACTTTTCTAGAGGCAGATTCTAAGAAAGGGATAAAAGAATTGCAGGTGTTGGGTGATTCTAAGCTCATTGTGGTCTGAGAAAATAACAAAGTCACACTTTTTTATGTGAGATTATCCTCTTTTCTATAGGAGATAAAGCAAGACATCAAATATTTTGAATGGATTTCTTTCAACCACATATTCAGAGAGATGAATGATAAATCCGATACATTGTCAAAGGAGGATCTTTCCCTTCCAGTAGAATCCCTTAGATTCTACAAATTTGAGGACAAGGATGAGGCATAATCCATGGAATTTCAATTTTAATTCTTAGTCACAAAGCTATGGTTAAATATATACTTTTTCTTTGGGATTGCACAAAGATATTTAGTCTCCTAGTTTGTAAAGAAGGACTATTGAAGGCAAATGCTGAGTTTTCTTGGATATGTATGTAGAGTTTTTTTTTGTATAGAATGGCAGCCAAAGTTATTCTCTTTGCAAAGGGAGACAATCATGTATATTAATCTCTCTTGAATATAAGGATTTTTTTTCTTTGGAAAAAAATATATGGTATATTCCGTTGAAAATAATATTTATTATCCCATAAGACCAAAACAATGTAATATCATGATTGATGAGATTTCTGTGGTGAGGATTGTTTTCAGACGTTTTCGGAGAAAACACAGTATTGTCAGTGGATTGTCAACGTTTCGGATAATATCATATTCTCAAGTGAATAAAATCATGGTTCTATCAACCAACTACATTGCCCTCATAAAAAAAATAGAAATAACTAAAATAAATATAAGGTATGATGTGGATGCACTTGATTTATTAATGTGACACTAAATTACAATCTCATCCATAATATATCATGATATACTTTTATCATTCAAGTAAAAATAAGTAAAACATTTTAACCTAGTTAATTAGGTTTATAACATGAAGGACGTATATTGATTTTATCTCCACTCATCGATGGATTTTTGTTTGTAGAAAAAATATAAAAGGTTCAATTGACCCTTCTCCAAATAATTTTTAATTTCAATTTTTCTTGGGATAGAGAATTATAGATTTGAAAGTGGAATAATGAAGAAGGGACTACCAACCCTTCCTCATATTATTTTTCACTAAATCCTTCACTCTTACTTGTAGAAGAGTATTCTTGTTTGGATATGAATGGAGAAGGGTCGATCATTACTTCTCCATATAATTTATATCTTCAACATTTTCATTGACCATACAAGTAGAGATTCCATATTGAAGGAATGGGAAGGGTTCATCTACTCTTCTCCATATTCGTGGTCAATAAAGCATTATCTTCCATGCATAGCAGATCACTGTTGTTATGAGAACAATTAGGAAGGGTTGACTAACCCTTCTACATATTGATTTTCATTAAAAGAATTTCCCCACTCATTATAGAATTTTTGTTTATAACATAAAGAGAAAGGATTGACTAACACTTCTCTAAATAATTTCTATTTTCATATTTTCTAATACCAAAGAAATATTTATTTGAGATAGACACAATGAATAAGGCTTGACAACCATTTCTCATATATTTTTCTCTAAATCCTTCTGTCTCACTTGGAGAAGAATATTATTGTTTGATGATGAATGAAGAAGGCTTGACCAACTTCTTAGAAATAATTCTTATCTTCAATGGTTTCTTTGACCATATAAGAATAGATTCCACGTGAATATAATTAGGAAGGGCCAATCGAACCTTCTCTATATACATTGTCACATAATCCTTCTCTCTCGGTCATATAAGAGATTTATTGACATGATAAGAATGTGGAATGATCAACTAAACCTCTACATATTAATATTCATCAAAAACGTTTTCCCTATTACTTGTATAAAAAAAGAGAAAGGATTGGTCGCCTATTCTCCAAATAATTTCTAATTTCAATGCTTTCTAGACTAGGAAACTATAGATTAGAAAGAAGAATAATGAGGAAGGGTAGACATTCCCTTCTTCATACCCATTGAAACTTAATCGTAATGTACCACCCATAGAAGAGTATTCTCACTAGGAGAACAATGGGGAAGGGTGGATGAACCTTAGACATAATATGAGTTTCCATTAAAAGTGTTTTCCCTACTCATAAAAAAATCTTTCTTTTACAAAATAAATAGAAAGTTTTGGATTACCCTTCTCCAAATGATTTATAATTTCAATTTTCCCATACTATAGAAATGTAGATTAGAAAGTTGAATAATATGATTTATAATTTCAATTTTTCCCATACTATAGAAATGTAGATTAGAAAGTTGAATAATAGAGAAGGATTGTCCAACCCTCGGTGATATAAATTTTCACTAAATCCTTCACTCTCACTTATAGAAGAGTACACTTCTTTAGAAACTAACTAAAAATGGTTGATATACACGTCTCTACATAATTTATATCTTCAATGTTTTTCCCAACCATATAAGAAGAGATTATATATGGAAGGAATGAGAAAGGGTTGGTTATCCCTTCTCCAAATATATTATCATCTAATTATTCTCTCCCATGGTAAAATTAACAAAATGGTTATAATATTCTCAAGTCACTTGTCCTTTGTATTATCTGAATGATCACATCATTATAATAATCAATGCATAATTAGTGAAATATTTAATATTTGTATATGAATGTAGAACTTAATATTTTGAAATTAAATTATTTTATGTGTTGAAAGTCATTTAAATGATTACCATAATCCCTCAAATATTGTAATAATGAAATTATCACATAATAATAATAATAATAAAATAAAAAAAATATGATTAAAAAAAAAGTTTCATATTAAAATATTAAAATATGAATTAGAAATCATTCAGTGATTGATTCTCTTCAATAACTATGTATATTTAATGCTACTTTATGTTTATTCTATATTTAAATATATGAATAAAAAAAAAAAATTATTTCATCTTTTGATATACTCCATATTTCAAAATCAAACTGTTACATCATTTTATACAATCTAAATCATTACACCATAATTTCTTCCCAATAAACTTATGTTTACCTTTCCTTTCACATGGAATACTTATGCTTACCTTTCCTTTCACATGGAATACTTATGCTTACCTTTCCTTTAATAGAGAATACGCAATATAAAATAATATAAACTTTTTCAAACCACTATATTTGAATAAATCTTACAAAATTCATTAAATTCTTTAAAAAAAATCAATTTATACCTTGTCATATAAGTCACATTACAATTTTTTTCTTGGGTTAGAGAATTATAGATTTGAAAGTAGAATAACGGAGAAGGGATTACCAACCCTTCCTCATATGATTTTTCACTAAATCATTCACTATTACTTGTAGAAGAGTATTCTTGTTTGGATATGAATGGATAAGGGCCGATCATTACTTCTCCATATAATTTATATCTTCAACATTCATTTTCCTTGACTATACGAGTAGGGATTCAATATTGAAGAAAAGATAAAGGGTTCATGAACACTTATCCATATTCATGGTCACTAAATCATTCTCTTCCATGTATAGAAAAGCTCTCTTGTTATTTGGGAAATTAGGAAGGGTTGACTAACCCTTCTACATATTGATTTTCATTAAAATAATTTTCCCCATTTATTATATAATTTTTTTTCATAGCATAAAGAGAAAGGATTGACTAACACTTCTCTAAATAATTTCAATTTTCATATTTTCTCATACTAAAGAACAATTTATTTGAGATATACATAATGGAGAAGGGTTGACAACCTTTTCTCATATATTTTTTTCTGAATCCTTCTCTCACTTGTAGAAGAGTATTATTGTTTAACGATGAATGAAGAAGGGTTGGCCAACTTATTAGACATAATTCTTATCTTCAATGGTTTTTTTGACCATATAAGAATAGATTCCACATGAATATAATGAGGAAGGACCAATCGACCCTTACACACACACACACACACACATACACACACACACACACACACACACATATTGTCACTTAATCCTTATCTCTCGGTCATATAATAGTTTTATTGGCACGATAAAAATGGGGAATGATCAAATAAACCTCTACAGATTAATATTCATCAAAAACGTTTTCCCTAATGATTGAAGTCATTTTACTTGTATAAAAAAGAGAAAGGATTGATCACCCATTCTCGAAATAATTTCTAATTTCAATGTTTTCTAGACAAGAAAACTATAGATTAGAAAGTAGAATAATGAGGAAGGGCAGACTTTCCCTTCTTCATACACATTGTCACTTAATCGTACTGTATCACCCATAGAAGATTATTCTCACTAAGAAAACAATGGGGAAAGGTGAAATGAACCTTAGACATAATATGAGTTTCCATTAAAAGTGTTTGCCCTACTCATAAAAAAAACTTTTCATTTATAAAAGAAATAGAAAGTTTTGGATTGCTCTTCTCCAAATGATTTATAATTTAAATTCTTTCCCATACTAGAGAAATGTAGATTAGAAAGTTGAATAATAGAGAAGGATTGTCCAACCCTAGGTGATATGCATTTTCACTAAATCCTTCACTCTCACTTATAGAAGAGTACTCTTCTTTGGAGACTAATAAAAAATGGTTGATAGACATGTCTTTACATAATTTATATTTTTAATGTTTTTCCCAACCATATAAGAAGAGATTATATATAGAAGGAATGAAAAAGGGTTGGTTATCCATTCTCTAAATATATTATCATCTAATTATTCTCTCTCATGGTAAAATTAACTAAATAGTTATAATATTCTCAAGTCACTTGTACTTTGTATTATCTAAATAATCACATCATTATAAGAATCAATGTATAATTAGCAAAAATATTTCATATTTATATATGAAATGAACAACTTAATAATTTGAAATTAAACTCTTTATTGTTTTGAAAGTCATTTAAATGATCATTAATAATAATCTATTTTTTCCGAGCAATTTGACAGGTAAAGTCTACAGAGGTATACATATCCTAGAGGTATACATATCCTACCCCCCTCTGGATTTGAATTTGAACTTGTGACCTCTTAAGAGGAAACACATGTTCTTAACCATTAGACTCACTCAAGCTGTATTCTCACATCATCTTAAAAAAAATGTGTAATTAAAGAAAAACTTTCATATTAAAATATGGATGTAAAAATCATTCACTTATTAATTCCCTAGAATAAATATGTATATTTAATGCCACTTTATGTGTATTCCATATTTAAATATAAAAATAAAAAAAATATAAAAATATTTCATCTCTTGAAATACTTTATATTTCAAAATCAAAGTGCAACATTACTTCATACAATCTAAATCATTGCACCATAATTTCTTCATAAACTTATGTTTACCTTTCCTTTCACATGGAATACTTATACTTACCTTTTTTTCTTTTAATAGAGAATACATAATATAAAATGATATAAATCTTTTCAAACCACTATATTTGAATAAATTAAAAAAAAAAATCATTTTCCTTTAATAGAAAAATGATATAAACCTTTTCAAACCACTATATTTAAAAATTAAAAAAAAAATTCATAGAAAACCTTAAAAAAAAATTAACTTATACCTCTTCTATAAAATCACATTACAATTTTCTTTACCTAATTAATTAATTACAAAAATTCATATAAAATTACATTATATTACAAAATTGGTTACAAAAGTTCATATAAAATTACATTATAACTTTATATATATTATCGGTTACAAAAGTTCATATAAAGTTATATTAGCAACAATCACATTAAGTAAAAAGTGGTTAATATACGTAGATGGGCGCCATTTTCCACTTTTTTTGAATTAATGGAGCCCATAGGTGTATAACAACCACTTTTGACTTAATGTGGTTGTTGCTAGTTGATGACCGACATGCATGGCCACAACCATAAACACATTTATACATTTTCAATGTAATAATTAAATATTATTTAGTAATTAGTAAATTATTATTTAAAATAAAATTATTAATTTTTTAGTTAGTATTATTATTAATTAAATAATTTATTAAAAATAATAATAATACATATATGTAATAATTTTATTAATAAATTATTAAAAAGAATTTAATAATAATCAATTAATAATTATTTATTTATAATTATTAAACAATCACAAATTATTATTTAATTAAAAAAAATTAATTAATTAGAAAAAAGAAATTAATATTTATTAATTAATAATAATTAAATAATTGATTATCAATAATAAAATAAATATTAAATAACAATTATTTATAAAATAGAAAATAATATAGCATAAATAAAATAAGTTAAAACAAAATAAATATATTATTAAAATAATATATCAATAATAATAGAAAAATTAATTTATAGATTATAAATAAATTTAGTAAAAATAAAATAGTAAATAACAAAGATATTAATAAAGTTATTAATATTAATAAAGTTATTAATATTAATAAAGCATTACATGTATTAATAAGAAAATAATAACAAAATAAATACATTCCTAAAATAATACATTAAGAATGCAAAAATATAAAAATAAAGTAAGAAAACATTAATAATGTAAAAATACATTAATATATTAATTAATTAATACCTTTCTGCAATGCATAAAAAAATCAATATATTAATGTATAATATAATGTATTAATGTAATGCATAAAATTAATTTAGCAAATAAAAAAGTAAATAACAAAGTATATTAATAAAGTAAATAATATTAATAA